>SRSE01000601.1:182500-214418 GCA_005024645.1 Planiliza haematocheilus
ACCAGCTGCCTCCTCCCCTCACCCCAAAGGACCTTCACGTTTTTTTGGAAACTCATCGTCGGCCGCGATGATTCGGGCTTTTGGATTCATTCTTCTGTTCTCTGCCCTCTCTGCACCTGCTGCTGGAATTAAAGGTGAGCCTTGTTTTTCTCTGCAAAGCCACAATCCTTCGAGCCTCGACAAAATCACAGGCTTTTATTCTTCTGAAAGTGAATAAGGTTGGCGGTTAGATATGAGGATTTTAAAGAGTAAGACTATCTTTACACCTACTAAACGGGGTCACAGTGTGAAGAAAAGCTTATTACGATTGCATAAGTTCTCGGCTCTGAAATCGTTGAGGTGTTGGACCCTGTCGCCACAGAGAGGCTTAGAGGTGATGATAAAACAACTCACCGCCGAGCAAATCCTCCCGAACCAAAGCCAAACGACGGGCCATGAATATGTGCAAACATGATCACAATGCAACGGCAAATACAAAACGGATAATAGCACCGTTTAGCAGATTTCACTGCCGGCTCGCTGACAGCTTGACAATTTGAATTACAGCTCTCTGCTCCCGTGTTTGTGGAGGAAAGCTAAAAAAAATAAAATAAAATAAAAACACGACAAAGCAGAGACTGGTGTTGAGTTTGCTGAATCACTGAAGCGCCTGTGACGTCTGACACAGAAAACACCAGAGGTCTTCAATCGAGAACATTTCTTACTCTGAGCCGCTCAATCTGAGAACGCCCACACCGACTCGTGCCTTTCCAACCGTATCAAACACAAACACGGGCACGAACAGGTCACTGTTGTTTAGTAGATGCCATTTATTCCAAGCACCCTTCACGTACAGCGAGTGCTTTTATATTTAGAGCGAGTGGGAGCGAGGAGGGAGAGTCGACCCTGGAACTTCACTCGGCTCGGAGCCACGTTTAACGTGAGATAAAGCCACGACGTATATAACGATCGTAAGGACAAATGGCCACACTAGACTCAGGCTCATATTCTAATTAAAAGCTTAACACGTTGCCACTGCTGTAGTTGAAAATTATCGTAAACACATGAGGATAGGGAGGTCTCCTACTGTCAAAACAAACTTTAAACTATAGCAGCGGCAAAACCCCTCAGGGGGTCTCCTGCTGTCATTGATTGAAAACTCAGCACATTGCCACTGCTGTAATTTAAGGTCTGCGGGCCCTACTGTTGTTGGAAGCTTTGCACATTGCCACTGCCATAGTTTAAGGTGAGTTATGTCAGATAGGGGGCCCTCAGGGAGGTCTCCTACTGTCATTGATTGAAAACTTGGTTTAGTGCATTGCCACTGTTGTAGTTTAAAGTGCATCATTTCAGGTGGGGGCTTCTTCTGTTGTTAGAAACTTTGCACATTGACACTGCTGTAGTTTGAGGTTTGTTATGTCAGGTGGGGGACCCTTAGGGAGGTCTCCTACTGTCATGACAAACTCTAAACTACAGCAGTGGCAATGTGCTAGGCTTTCAGTATCTGGTCAGGGCTCCTTAAGGAGGTCTCCGGCTGTAATTGAAAAGTTCTCACATTGCCACTGCTATAATTTAAGGTAAGTTATGTCAGTTAGGTTCCCTTTAGAGAGGTCTCTTACTCTCATTGATTGAAGACTTGATTAGCACACTGCCACTGCTGTAGTTTATAGTGTGTTGCATCAAGTTGGGGCCTCTACTGTTGTTAGAAACATAGTACACTGCCACAGCTGTAGTTTAAGGTGAGTTATATCAGGTAGGGGACCCTCAGGGAGGTCTACTACTGTCATTGATTAAAATCTTGATTTAGTGCATTGCCACTGCTGTAGTTTAAAGTTTTTCACCTCGGGTGGGGGCTCCTACTGTCGTTGGGAACTTTTCACATTGCCACTGGTGTAGTCTGAGGTTTTCTGGGTGCAGACTAATTCCTGTGACATGTTGTGTTTTATAAATGTTACAGATGAATTTCCGTTTTCTTCCATCAGATTGTTGTTGATCGTTCTCGTGTTCGTTCTCTGGCAGCATCAGTCGCCAGTGACAGAAAATAATCTGTAAATCCTGTTTCAAGTGTTTTCAAATGTTGTCTGCGTGTTGTCTGTGTCTCGTAGTAAACACGGCCCATCTGTTGCTCTAAACCGATGCCAGGGATCTGATCTGGCCAGGCGCTGGTCTGTGGCCACTCTGACTTCCTGTTTTTTGTTTTCCTGCTCAGATGTGGACGGCAGCGGTGGAGGCCTAGATTCAGGGGTGAACACGGAGGCCGTGGTCCCTGTGGTGCGTTTGGCTGAGCTGCTAAAGATAGCCACGAACACCAGGACTCCAGGATTTGAGCTGGACAGACATCGACCTAAGAGGTCGGTGTTTTTACACTCTGGAGTGAGAATCTGCCCCCAGGAGACCATCAATGAAGTCCTCGCCAGCCACCAGGCGTACTACCAGCTCAGAGGTACCGGCCTTCCTTCATCTTAATGTTGATCTTTGAACTTTATTCCAAATAAATTCACCTTAAATTGAACACTTAGTTAAAGAGACATCGATTAGAGTCTTCTTAGCACCACTATGTGACCTTTAGTGGACTTTATAACAATAACTGTCAATGCTATACCTAACTGGAGTTTCAAACCTTCTTTCTTTTCTCTTATTCTGTTTTGTATCTAACTTTGTAAGAGCTACATTTACCCATGGGGATTAATCAAGTTGTATCATATCTCTTACCATATTGTATCATATATTAGCTTAGCTTAGCTTAAAATATCTCTTATCTCATATCGTATTGTATCATATCGTTTATCTTATTTTCTATCCTTTATGTTATCTCGTATCGTATCGTATCGTATCGCATCATATCGTATCGATTTCTCATCGTATCGTATCGTTTCTCATCATATCGTATCATTTCTCATCGTATCGTATCGTTTCTCATCGTATCGTATCATTTCTCATCGTATCGTATCGTTTCTCATCATATCGTATCGTTTCGTATCATATCGTATCGTATCGTTTCGTATCGTATCATATCGTATCGTATCACATCATATCGTATCGTATCGTATCGCATCATATCGTATCATATCATACGATTTATCTTATTTTATATCCAATATCTTCTCTCTTATTGTGTTGTATATTTTATGTCATCGTCATATTGTATCCTAGCTTATCTTATCATATTATATCTTAGCTTAGCATTACTTATCTTATCGTAGCCTGTCTCTTCTCATCTCAGAGTGATTTCAGTGATGAGCTCATTTCTTACAGATTCACATCAGGGTTTTGTCATTTCTTGTGCTGCAGATGTTTCACCGCTGACTCAAATGTCAGTGAATCACTGAATGTTTGTTTATTATTATTATTATGAGGCATCGATGAGAAGCTGATTTTCATATTTGATCAAACTTATTGTATTAGAGATGAGAGATTGAGTTTACCAGGTGAACTAAAGGATGTTTCAGGATCCAGACTGGAGCCTCCGGTAGAACCACCGAGGAGCGATGAAGTGAGTCATGGACGTGACTCATCCGCCTCCTCCACAAAAGTTCTCAGAGAAAACTGACAAGCTGTGCCGTAAACTCTCTCCACGAGCACAGAAACAAACTCCAGCCTGTAAATCAAATCTGCTACGTAAAATATACACGACGCTTTCTCCTCCGTCACCGCCAGGAGTCCGATCTCTGAGTCCGATCTCTGAGTCCGATCTCTGATTCATTCTTCATCCAGAGAAACGAGTCCTGATCTGATCCTCTGACATAAGACGCAGAGACAGACTCAATCACAGGGTTCTCCAGAATTATATATGTTTGATTTAGTTTCTATTTAGTGACTCTTACATCAGTGGGTTCCTCAAACGTCTGCCACGTCTGTCACATGTAAATCTGTTCTTCCTCTGCTGCCATCAGTTCTCACTTCAGTGTTGATTAAGATTCTCAGAAATCAGAGAAACCTGACGCCTGACGCCACCAGACTCTGAGAACATCTCTGACACATGGATGACGAAAAAACATCAAACTGTTCCAATCCCAAAATCTATTCAACTTCATTGTATCAAACAAAACCATTTAATGTACAATAATTTAACAATAATTTAACAAAACAAACTCTTAATTGTCAAAGTAGCACTGATGCCTCATAGTCAGAAGGTTCTTGTTCCTTTCTGTGTGTAGTCTGCATGTTCTCCCTGTGTCGGCGTGGGTTCTCTCCAGGTTCTCCAGGTTCCTCCCACCGTCCAAAGACATGCTGGTTAGGTTCACTGGTTAAATGTCCTGTCAGAGGACAAGCGGTTATAGAAAATGAATGAATGAATATTGTCAAAGTGAAAACAGATTTCTAATGTCCATTAATAAAAATCGGAAGTGATGAAAGGACACTGAGACACCGATGGCTGCTCTAAAGGAGACGAAAGCCGTTTGCCAATATTCAAACTATATTTAAAGTCTATTTAAATGTAAATCAAACATTAACCAAAGTTTATTCAAACACTAATTAAGCTTTGATTAAACTATCTCATCTTTACTTCTGTTTAATCTTTATCAGTGTCTCAGTGACATAGATTTTAACGCCTCATTAAACGATGATTAACAGTTTGTTTTAGTTCATGATCAAGGTCTTCAGAGCAGATTTACTTCTGTAAATGCTGAAAACGTTGGAATCAGCAGGAGTTAGAGATGCAAACATCCAAACTCAGAGACTCTGCTTTGATTTAAATAATCCTCTCTTCTTTTATCTCTTGCCTTGTGTCCGTCTAACGTCTACCAGCTCAGACAGCTGTTGTGTGGTTGTTGTGTTTTGTTCTGAGCGTCCAGTGTTGACGACGCCGTCTTCTGTTTCAGTCTGTCAGGAGGCCGTGTGGGAGGCGTTCAGGATCTTCTTCGACAGGATCCCCGGCACGGCCGAGTACCAGCGATGGGTTCACACGTGTCAACACGAGTCGCTCTGCATCTCCGACCTCGCCAGGAACTTCAGCAGCTCCGACGAGCACATGAGCATGATCCGCAGGGTGAGGGAGACGGAAAACGGACGGTTCAGGGTGGAAACCTTCACATTAAACGCGTCTGCAGGATAATTTTCATGAAGCTTATGGACGTACTGAAGCTTGAATCCTGCAGATCTGTCTCTATTACACAAGTGATCTGTTAACTGACATAAAACGTGACGAGAAAAAACAGAGATATGAAATGAAATGATTTGTTTAGGGCTGGGATATGAACCAGACACAACCTTTTAGACGTAACTCACTCACATTTAAACTTGGTGTAACTCAAGGCTCAGAAATGACATTTAATCTTATTTAGCAAACCCAGTTTACATCTGTTCAGCTCATATGATAATTACTGTAATCTGCATAACAACTTCAGCTTTAATCAAAACAGAAAGTATGAAACCTAATTTTCATATTTAATAAGAAGACTGGATATCTTGATTAAAAAATCCATTTAGTTCATTAAAATGTTGCGTTTGAAACGTCATTATATTAGATTCTAGACAAAATATCTATTTATTTAAATATAATCAAGACACAAAATAACAACTTAACTATTAAAGGTTTTAATGAACATGTTGTTTTCAGGTCATTTATAAATATTGGTTATTGAGCTTTGTGATATTTCTACAATAGTTTCATTCTAATAAATGTTTTTGTTCGTTGTTTCCAGAGGATGAGCCGACTGAGAGACAGCAGGCCTCCTTCACGGTAACGTCTGAATTCACTATCATGATATAGACAGAGTCAGGTCAGAGGTCAGAGGTCAGAGGTCAGACTGAAACTACAGAGAGGCAAAAAGACTGAAGAGATTTATGTGATAAGACATGAAGAGGACGCGAACGTGAGAAGTAAAGAAACAGGAGAGACAGAGGAGAATAAATGAGAACACTGTTAATATTTAACATTAGACTATGAAGGCCTTTCCACTCAGATAATTAATCTATGGTATTAATTAATTTATTAATTATCAGTCCAACAATACATTCCATCTATTTGTCTGATCATAAATGAATGAAGTGTGTATTTTATCAGGATGAGAAGATAACGTCTGTGTTCAGAGATAAATGAAGTCAAAGTCATTTCATCGTCATAAAATAAGAACATTTCCTCTTTTCTGACTCAAACTAAACCTGGTTTATTTTTACTGCAGAGTGGTGACGCCAGCGCCAACACAGAAGCTTCCTGAGGCTCCAGGTAAAACATCTGTGACCATGGTTATCTGTTTTCATCCCGTCTTTATTCATCCCATCTTTTTTCATCCCAGCTGTGTTCTTCCTGTCTTTTTCCACCTTGTCTTTATTCAGCCCGTCTTTATTCAGCCTGTCTTTCTTCATCCCATCATCTTTTTTCATCCCGCCTTTCTTCATCCCATCATCTTTTTTCACCCCGTCTTTCTTCATCCCATCATCTTTTTTCATCCCATCCTTTTTCATTGTTTGTATGTACCTTATCTGTTTCATCCCATCTTTATTCTTCCTGTCCTTTTTTTCCATCCTGTCTTTGTTCATCTCATCATCTTTTTTCATCCCATCCTTTTTCATCCCTTTTTTATTCTTCATTTCTTTTCCATCTTGTCTTTATTCATTCCATCTTTTTCATTGTTTTTATTCATCTCATCTTTTTCATCCCAGCTTTGTTCTTCCTGTCTTTATCCATCCTGTCTTTATCCATGTCATCTTTTTTTCATCCCGTCTTTATTCATCCCGTTTTTTTCATCCTGTCTTTTTACATCCTGTTTTTTTTTCATCCTGTTTTTTTTCATCCTGTTGTTTTTCATCCCGTCTTTATTCATCCTGTTGTTTTTCATCCCGTCTTTATTCATCCTGTCCCATCTGAGAACACACTCTGTTGTTTCTGCAGCTCCAGGTCCTGAGGCTGCGACTGTCCCTCCGTCAGCGTCCACCCCGATCGTCACCAGCACCACTGTCTTCCTCAGCCCCACCAGTAGCTCTCAGGGGCCCGGACCCGCTCAGACCCCGCCCACTGAGGAGCCGGAGGAGAAGGAGGAGGAGAAGGAGGAGAAGGAGGAGAAGGAGGAGAAGGAGGAGCAGCAGGAGGAGGAGGTGGAGAAGGAGGAGCAGCAGGAGGAGGAGGTGGAGGAAGAGGTACAGATGAGCTGTCCAGTCATTTACATTTAGGAGGTCACACTGGAGAATCTGTTCAAACGTTATTCAAACGTATTTAAACTTTATTTAGACATTAATCTAACTCTGTTCAACCTCTTTTCAAACTTGATTCCAACATCAGTTAGAGTTTGAATAAAGTTTCATTAAACTTTGAGTAAACTCTGGTCAAACTTAATTCAAACAACCTGAAAACAAAGCTGGTAAAAACGTATTAGTGTCACAGAGATGGATCACATGACCTTCCGGTCTCAAGATGGCGTCTCTGCAGGTCGTCCTTTGGGTTCATTATCAGGGTTCTAACAGTGAGGACAGTTCACCTCCAGCTGGTTCTGGTCCTGCTCTAAAGTCCAGGTCACACTCTGTCCTCTAAGTCTTTCCTGTCAGTTGTTTCTCTTTTCATCCCACACAAACCGTTTTTGTAGAAGCTGAGTTTATACGAAGGTGAATAATTTATTCTCTTCCTGGAGTTTAAAGTACCAGAGAATCAGATCAAAATGATGTCTTTAATATCTTCTTTTCATTTCTTTCATTCTGTCCTTTCTTATTTCCCAGCTTCCTGACTTTATTTTCTCTTCCTTTCCTCTGTGAATCCTCCTTTCTCATTATCTGAGAGATTTTAGCAACAGAAAACCTGTCAAGTATCTCAACATGTCAGTCGCTGAAGTCTGACGGTTTTGTTGCGGCTGGTGATATGTTCAACTGGAATGTCTAACGTCTGACAATGTGCTTCAAAGTGCAAATCAAAATATGGGAAAACAAACCTGAACGACAGCAGAAGCTGCGTGAACTGATCCATAAATGCTGATTATTGTCATATATTCTTAATGTAGCCGCAGCAATAACAATAACTGGGAATGAAGCCAGGGACATTTTTGGAATATATCTTGTTAAAATATTAAAAGAAGCCTGAGGCGGATTATGAAGGAAGTCTCTCTGCAAGAAATTAAAATGGGGAAGAAGTAGAAAGACACAGACGTTGTCTTTGTTGAGTTTCAATCAACAAAATGAATCAATCGGATGTGAAGACTTCACCAGGGACAGGTTACTAATACTGGACGGGGCCTTTCTTAGCTTCAGGTCTTGTTGAGATATTGGACATTTTTCTGGTTTTCTCTATTGTCTGATTTGTTTGTTGTCCTGAAGGACTCGGACCTTCCCAACGTGGTCCCTGAGAGTCCGGTGGAGCAGGTCGTTGAGTTCAGTATCGATCTGGTGGATCCGGGTTACAGGGAGCTGCTGGACGACCCCGACTCCCCTCAGTACATTGACCTGGCTCAGCACCTGCAGGACCAGGTAGGACACTCTGCCCTGTCGGTGTAACTGAGGACACATCTGGAGGTGACTTGTGTGGATTTGGGACAGCCGGGTATCCAAGGAGGCATGTCGAGAACAATCCTTATTCCGGGTTGACTGTACTGCGGAATCCTGTCACCCGGAATCCATACGTCACAATCTAAATCTAGTTAAATGTCCAAACTAGCAAGATTGAAATTGCTGTTATACTTAACTTCCTTCCTAGTCTAAGCATTTCATATCGATCAGAGGACTTCAGTCTTTAACCAGGAGATCTTGACGTTCATCCAAACCTTTCCAGTCACTAGAGATTATCATTAAGTAAAGGATCTCCATTCATATCAGCGCTGATGGTTCTGCGGCTCAGACTGTTGGTAAAGAAGCTTACACCACGGGGCGGTAAGGTCAGGGCCCAGAGAAAGGGAGAAGATTACCCTCAGTCTTACTCTTTCTGCGAGTGTTTCCTTTTTTTTGTCAAGCCCCTCAATGTTATTTCCTCATTTAGAGCTGCACGCGAGACGCAGCAGGACATTACCTGAGGGAGCCTTAAAGACGATTATGTCACGAGAGAGTCCATGTGCTTAACTCGCCCAAGGATAGATATCAGCGAGGGTTTCCCATTCATCTGTTTTTATAGGCACACACTGGCAGCCTCTTAACAAGACAGCTCGGTTAATTACCCCTGGCATCTGTGGATGATGAGAGGTGACTGATATCTGAGGTATTAAAAAGTCATTATTTGTTTCGCAGATGCAGCATGTTTTTGACAAACTTCCAGGATTCAAAGGCATCCATGTGCTGCATATCAGGTAGGTCCTCGCCGTGTAATACGCAATTAAATGTGAAAAGGAATCTGGGTGAGCAGATGAGAGCGGCGGCGCCGGGGGTTAAGGCATAATCAAATCTTCAGTGGCAGCGGTGGCACGACGTCGCACCGAGTCTGGATAATTTCATTAAATTCAAACTGAGCAGATCGTTTTGGCACGGACGGTCGCTTGAATAGATAACGGGACGGTTGTTACCGGGACTTTGTCACATGTCGCTGCAGGTGGATGTTTTCTAGCTACGACTAACTGGACTGAAGAGAGGATGGTGAACCGTCAGGAAATCTGCCAAAAACAAAGTCGACCAGAAATGATTGAAGACGTGAGGAAATTAAAAACGTTCTCAAAGTTCCTGAAGAAGAAGAAGAAGTCTGATAAACAGAGTCACAGCAGTTTATCTAATAAAAGACACAATCAAGATCTGATCATTTACTGGAAATAGAAAAGCTGAAGAAGAAGAAGTACACCACATGTGCAACAAGTCCAGTCATGAAATTTCCACAACTGTCAGTGGTTTTATAGCAGACGTGGAAGAGATTGGGAACGACAGCAACTATAATATGACAGCGGATGGATGCTGAGGCTCATAGAGCTCAGAGGTCACCAACTTTCTACAGAATCAGTCTCTACAGATCTTCAAACTTCATGTGGCCTTCAGATCAGCTCTGGGTCAGTAGAAAGCTTGATGGAGTTTCCATGACCGAGCAACTGCATCCAAGCCGTACATCACCAAGTGCAATGCAAAGCGTTGGATGCAGTGGAGTAAAGCAGCCACCACTGGACTCCAGAGTGATGAATCATGCTTCTCCATCTGGCAATATGATGGACCAGTCTGGGTTTGGTGGTTGCCAGGAGAACAGTACTTGTCTGACTGCACTGAGTCAAGTGTGAAGTTTAGTGGAGGGGGGGTTGTTCTTCAGGAGCTGGGCTTGACCCCTTAGTTCCAGTCAAAGGAACTCTGAATGCTTCAAGAGCTTTGTGGGAAGAGTTTGGAGATGGCCACTTCCTGTTCCAACATGACTGAGCTCCAGAGAACAAAGAAAGGTTCATAAAGACATGGATGAGGGAGTTTGGTGAGGAAGACCTTGACTGTCCTGCACAGAGTCCTGACCTCAAACCTGATAGAAGAACCTTTAGGATGAATTAGAGACTGAGCCAGGCCTTCTAGTCCAACATCAGTGTCTGAACTCACAAAAAAACCCTATAACACACTCCTAAACATGTGGAAAGCCTTCATAGATGAAGTTGAAGCTGGTCTAGCTGCAGAGGGTGGACCAACTTCATGTTAAGGCAGATGAGCCAGTACTGTTGGTAATATAGTGAAGGATATGAAGAAAGAAGAGTAGGAGGAGGAAGAAGATCAAGGAGGAGAGGAGGTTGTCTCCAGTCCTGACCTGTATGTCTAGAGTCTTAGAAGACGACCAAGATGTCTCCATGTCTCCATCGTCTCTGTTTCTGTCCCTCGTTGAAACTTAGGGACAATTAGGAAACATTACCATGGTTACCACCACACGTCTACACCTCATCCATCAGTCTGAGGTCTGATTCTGATTAGTGGAGATACTTTATTAATAGTTATTAATAAGAGAAACTTCAGACATTATTCTTAAAACACAATGAGAATGAAATGCACTGAAACAATCTCAGCCTTGACAAGAACAGACTAAAGATGCAGAAAAATGACATCACCACCGTAGAGTGCATGTTTGACTCAAAGTGACACATCAGCGGGGCTCCGTCTGATGCCGTTGTTATCGCTCTTCCTGTTACAGTCCCCAGCTCTGATTCCTTCTTTTCTTCTTCCCCAATGCAAGCGAGACCCAGGACGCCGACGGGTGAGTGACACGGAGATGAAACGTTCCCTGTAGCATCCAGCTCCCGTCCTTTTGTGTTTGCGGCTTCCTGTTGGTATGCAGCGTTTATTTGGCTCCAGGTCAGATGCACGGAGGAAAGATTATTAGATCAGGGAGCATAGAACTGCTAAGAGGAGACGACGCTTTCACTCGTCTGAAGGTTACGACGCTCCGTCTTGTTCCCGAAAGTTTGTCAGAGCTCTCAGGCTGCGTCTCATTATCAGAGAAGGCAGGTGAGCGGTGAAACAGGAGGAGGACTTGTGGATGCACTAATTGTCAGGCTGCTCCCGCGATTAATTTGCCTTCCCCTGTGGCGTCTGGTGCTGTCACAGCCAATAATTCGTAGGCGAGGCCTCAGCGGGAGCTCATCCCATTCTCTAATCTGGGGGAGGAATCACAACTCCTCCTGTGTCTGTCTGACAAAACAAACAAATATAAGAGGCCCTGTTCAGACCTCACATTAACATCTGATCTCACCTGTCCATCTATGTGGTCTTAATATAAATGTGTCTCCACATGCGTCCTCAGCTAGCACCACTGCATCAGAACCATGAACAGAAAGTTGTTGACTTGGAGACATGATCCAGATTTTGGAACGAGATGAAAGTCTCTCGTGTTTTATCCAAGTTTATCCAAAGGAGTTGAGGTTGAACCAAAGACTTGAAGTCAAGAAACCAGAAAAGTCCAGGTCTCCTCGTTTCAGCTTTGGTTTTTGGGGATGTTACCTCAGAACTTCTCCTTCTTTCGGTGTGATTGAAGGTTGTAAACCGTCTTGCAGGTGCATTATCGCCCCCTACTGGATAAGATCACGAGTCAGATGATGCGTTAAATGCTCCGTCATGCAACACGACAGTCAAATATTATCTTATAATGTGTGTTGCACTAAGATTTTTTAAATCGTGTAGTCGAGAGTTTCTCAAAAACAACAAGCTGATCCAGAGTTTAACCCTTTATTTTGGAAATCTGTGAAGATTCTCTTTAAGTATGTGATGCACACTGATTTCATAGTCATTTAGGATTTTAAAAAACAGTGGAAGTCTATGCTAGGCATGTTGAGATCCTCTAGGAAAAGGTCTCTGAGGGTTCTCAGTCATCCAGGCTATGGTACATCCAAAAAACTGAACTTGGAGTTCATATCAAATGAAAAAGTAAAAAGATCCAGCAGCGCTTTGCACGTCAGACAAATGAAAGTGAGATGTTCACATAAAAAGACTAACAAGAAAGACTACAGGTGTTTTGATGTATGCCGGAGAGGGTTCTTCCCTGAGGAAAACTTCAAGGCTCATTTCTCTGCTTGAAAGAGGAATCCTTTAATGTGCGGCTGCGCCCATGTGCCTCCCCAGATTTCATCAGAGCAAAAAAAAAAAAAGAAGAAGAAGAACAAAGAAATCTCGACGTAGATGCTTGGATTAGGAGCCTCAAAACTGTAGTGTAACAGGTGGAGCATTTCCAAGAGCAGCATGTGGGCGGAGACTCGTGCTGCCACCGTCAGGCTCCGACATGAGGCAACAGCTGTTCAGAGGCAAGAACGGCTCAAATGGAAAGAGACAATAGCAGGTGTCTTCAGAGAGCGGGACATGAGACTCAATCAGGTCCACCCGAGACGTGGAGCCGTCTGAGTCGGGAGTAAAGTGATGCAGAGTCGAGGCAGTCGCTAATGAAGAAGTACTCCTGCTCGGCAGACGTTACTTCACACAAAAGCAAGAACAGTTCAATCAGAGCCACGTCTGGTAAATCAGCTCAGGCTCTCCTGGTGATTGTGCAGAATATTGATGAAGTTTTGATGCTTCCCCTCTTGTCACTCTCTCTCTTTTTTAAACTCTATCTATAGACAATCGTGCCTGGCATTTTCATTTCTTATATCAACACTATATGACTTTCATTGCCTTTGTTGTGCAGCTGCTGGGTATTAAACTGAGGTTGTTTAATCCAGACGAACATTTGAAGTCCTCACAGCAGACCTTTATGTCTGTGCACGTTTGGATCGCTCCAGTTTGTGTGATCGTGTCTCCTCTTCCAGGCCCGGAGGAATCTCAGTGCACTACTCCCTCGTCTTTGAGATCAACTCCCCACGAATCAACTCTGAGAACTCAGAGGCGACGACCAATTCGCCCAAGCCCTCCGCTGATCCTGGACTCAGGGAAATGGTGACCAAGGCTTTGCGTGAGGAGGCGTCTCTGCCAATCGATCTGGACTCACTGAACTTCGAACCGGGTATGTTAGGAAGCTTTCTCTTCTATATTTTGCTCCGATTCAGGGAGTAGCTGATTTAATATTTAACCATAGCTTTGATTGGTGTTCATGTGACAATCAAGAAAAAGTTCTGACACCAACACGACGTTCTTGCACACAGTTTGGTGATTGGTTGTAAATTTGTGTGAAAAAAAAAAAATGGATTTTAGGAAATAGTAATGAATATCATCAAGATGACCGCCGTGGACTTTCAAAGGAGCATTTAAGGGAGTGTTATCGCTGTGTTCACAGAAAGATAAACGTTCCTGGTTTCAGAACAAAGGCCTTGATGTGAAAGCAGCCTCAGTTACATCTTTTTTCAAAGATGTTCCTGTTCTAACTTTTAAACGAGCAGAGCCAGTGGGAAAAGGTAAATAATTGATGGAACTGGACGAGACTGTTACTTAACTTTAAAAATGCTTTTTCTGTTTTTGCAGAAGCCGTCCACCTGCCAGCACTGACGTCAACTTCTGCAACAGAAATAGTGGATGAGGTGAGACAATTTGTAATTTGTAATGGAAGCAGGGTGCCTCTGCTTTGGCTCTAAGATCCTTTTAAACGGCACAAAAAGGCTCAAAACTATCACTAGAGGGGATTACGAACAGGAAGAGATGGACAAGAGATTATAAATGTTACAGAAATCCAGAGAACTGTAGCTTTGAGAGAAAAACTGTGAAGTTTTCATACATCATATTTAAAAACAAAGCAATACTGCTACTGCATCATGATTTGGATTAAATGTACGTCTCAGTTGACTTTGATTCATTTTTTTTGGGTGAACCATGACCAGGATGACTGAGAACCTTCACATTTAAACCATCTTCTCATGCTGTGAATTTATCTGTCCACAGTCCGGTGAGCCTGATTCACATAACGAGTTTGAGGTCTTCACCGACGAGCCTGAGGATGACAAACCTCGGCTAGTGGAGCCCCTAACCCCCAGGGAGAAGGAAAACGCCCTTGTGACGCTTCTAGATCCCACCGCTGTCTCGGATGAGGATGAGACAACGGCAGCAACGGATTTGATATCAGACACCAGCCATCGTCCCCCAGAAGACCGTACCGATGAGTCGGATGATGTGACCGAACCCGAGACATCAAACGAAGAAGAGGAAGAGGAAGAAATTCTAATCATTACACATGAGATTGAAACCATTCATCACGACGAAACCGGCGAACTTGTGAGAGACTACATCCCGACCCCTCCTGAGATTCCTGAGATTCCCGAGCTGGAGACAGAGGCTCCATCTACCAGTTTGTCTCCTAACGTGATATCAGAAGACGTCCTGACTCCTGTTGAAAAGGACAGAGAGAGTCCTCGTTTGGATGTGGTTCGGCTTGTCCCCACTTCTCAGACTTTATTCACTGCAGCTCCTACTGGAGTGGAGTTGACTGACCTAGGACTCTCAGTCACAACACTCTCCGCCATCACAGGCCAACCGCCCACAGAGGCGACCGCAGACCTTCAAGATGAAGAAGTCAATGCTCTTCCAGATGAAGAGGAGGTAGATGTAGTAGAGATAGAAACCAAAGATGTGTCAGAGTTGGAAACTGAAGTTGAACTGCTAGAACCAGAAGAAGAGTCAGTACTCAAACCTGATGAAGAGGGTGTTAAGGTTTTTCATCCTACCCCTGAACAACCTGGACCAGAGGAAGAGGAAATAGGTGGTTCAGAACCAGAAGTAGAAACTGCTGAAATTTCAGAGTCAGATAAAGAAGTAGTGGACATTTCAGAGGAGGAAAAAGAAGAAAGAGAAGACTCAGAACCAGAAGAAGAGTCAGTGGGTGAACGTCAAGAGGAGGTTTCAGTGCAAGAGGAGTCAGAGCCAAAAGCAGAACCAGAAGAGAGCATAGTAGGGGTGAAAGAAGAAGAGAGTGTTTTGCAAACAGAGGAGACGATTCATGAAGTTACAGAAGAGGCTGAAGAACCAGAGGAAGGTGTAGCCGAGGGGCCCAAGGAAGATGTGACTGAGGTTTCAGAGAAAGTTCCACAACCAAGTGAAGAGTCAAAAGACGTTGGTGGGGATGTAGACAAGGACATTTCTGAATCAGAATTAATACCTGAAATAGTAACTGAAGTTCCTGAGGAAACAGTACCTGAAGTTCCTAAGGAAACAGTATCTCAAGATCCTGAGGAAACAGTACCTGAAGTTCCTAAGGAAACAGTACCTGAAGTTCCTAATGAAATAGTACCTGAAGTTCCAAAGGAAATAGTACCTGAAGTTCCTGAGGAAACAGTACCCGAAGTTCCTAAGGAAACAGTACCTGAAATAGTACCTGAAGTTCCAAAGGAAATAGTACCTGAAGTTCCTGAGGAAACAGTATCTGAAGTTCCTGAGGAAACAGTATCTGAAGTTCCTGAGGAAACAGTATCTGAAGTTCCTAAGGAAACAGTATCTGAAATAGTACCTGAGGTTCCTGAGGAAACAGTATCTGAAATAGTACCTGAAGTTCCTACGGAAACAGTATCTGAAGTTCCTAAGGAAATAGTACCTGAAGTTCCTAAGGAAATAGTACCTGAGGTTCCTGAGGAAACAGTATCTGAAATAGTACCTGAAGTTCCTACGGAAACAGTATCTGAAGTTCCTAAGGAAATAGTACCTGAAAGCCCTGAGGAAATAGTACCCAAAGTTCCTGAGGAAGTAGTACCGGAAGTTCCTATGGAAACAATACCTGAAGTTCTTGAGGAAACATTACCTGAAGTTCCTAAGGAATCATTACCCAAGGTTCCCGAGGAAACAGTACTCGAAGTTCCTGAGGAAACATTGCCTGAAGTTTCAAAAGCAGAGATAGACGTAACTGATGTTGTAAAACCAGGAGAAGAAAAAGTTGATGAGATTCCAGCACCAGAAGATGAAGTTGCACAAACAGAGAGGGAAGTGGTGTCAGATTTGGATGTCGTTGCTGCTCCGACACCAGTGGAACCAAAGTCAGAACCAGAATCTGGGCCAGCAGAGGAAAGCCAAGTAACAGATGTGACTGATAGGGCTGAAGATGTTGGGACTGCCGAGTTAGAAGAGGAGCAAGTTTCAGAAGGTGGTGATGAAGTGGTACAGGTTGAAGAGCCAGGTCCAGAACTAGGACCTGGTCCAGAACTAGGTCCTGGGAAGGAATCAGAAGAAGTGCCAGAGGTAACTGAAATCACAGAACCAGAGATGGAAGTTGTTAAGGATGTAAAACCAGCTGAGGAGCCAGTGGACACCTCAGAGCCACAGCTTCCGCCAAAAACTGCAGAAGAATCAGAACCGGAGGAGGTAGCTGTTAGTCCAGAACCAGAGGAAGCATCAGAAACAGGCCCAGTGGATATTTCACCACCTGTGGAAGAGTTACCTGAGACTTCAGAGCCAGAATCAAAAGGGGAAGGTGCTGACATCCCAGAACCACATCCAGACGAGGGCATAGTTGAGATTTTAGAACCAGAACTGAAGAAAGACGTGACCGAGCCACCCGCTGAATCAATTAAAATCCTTCGGCCCTTGGATGGCTTGGATGACGTTCACTTTGGACAGGACTCTGTTCAGGTTGTCAGAGATAATGAGTTCCTCCATCCCGCCGGCTCCGACTATCATCGCCCATCACAAGATAATCTAGCCGTGATACCGATAGACATCCAGCCCTCTGAGGAGGACGCAGGCCGTCCTGAATATCCCATCATCGATGACTTTTACATCGAGGAGGGTGTCGACACTCAGGTGTCAGAAACGACGGCTGATATCGCAGGTGAGCAGGGATCAGTTAGTGAGCAAAGCATGATGAGACTAAAGGCAGTGAATCATGTTAATAGAGATGTGCACTGACATCAGATAATTATAAATCCTCTCACGTAGTAAATATGTTTGAAACGCAGCCCACTGCATTACATTTACAGCACTTAATGATACAATATATGTTGTATCATAAGTTTAAGGCTGTATGAATAATTTCAGATACTAAGACATAAATGCAAATGTAGAGATTCAACGCAAAGTTCTGCCTTTGAATGTATTTTGTATTATTTACTCAGCAGGCATATTTTGTGGAAATCTTTTGATTTTGAGCAATCGTGACTTAATGCATCCTTTTCTTCCTGATATTTGAAAGAGGTGACAGCTCAAGAGGAGGAAGAAACATCAGAGGGCACAGAAGACTTGACAGAGGAAATACAAAAAGGAGATTCATCCCCAGAAACAGACATGAGTGTGACAGCAGCGCCAGCCTCAGACTCCTTCCCTACACCTCCGGCAGCATCGGTCGACGTGCCTAAAGTGTCCTCAGCCAGCCCGACTATAGACTCAGGACTCTTTGAGGTAGCGGAGCAATCTGTAATCCCCTCAGCTGCCGAGTCTTCAGAGGACGACAGCGCCGAGCTGGAGGCCGAGCCGGAGCAGAGCGAGCCGTCTGTCATCATTATCGATGAGGACTTGGAGGAGGCAGCTAAGGAAGATGTTGAAAGCCCCACACACCCACCGGCAGCTGCTGAAGAAACTGTCGATGAGGCCGTACAGGACCTGGCCATGGAGCTTGATCAAACAGATTTGCCGGCCACTGAGGCAAACGAGCTGCCGGACGAGGGGAGTGGTTTCGCCTCTCTGGGGGAGCAAAGCGTCACGGCCCCTCCTCCGGTTAGATACCTCACCACGCCATCCACGACCACGGCCACCCACGGCCGGGAGCTGGTGGTATTCTTCAGCCTGCGCGTCACCAACATGGACTTCTCTGAGGACCTCTTCAACAAGACGTCGTCTGAGTACAGATCCCTGGAGAACACCTTCTTAGATGTGGTAAGTAGGAAAACACACGACACCTAACCTGAAGATGAAGTTTAAACAGGAACGTTAGCCAGGTTTCACAATCAGCACGTCAGAATTTCTAATTATGTCTCAATATTTCATAAAATACAAAAACTATTGAGAACAAATGCAAATGTTATTGTTTTCATTATCTTTTGCTCTCCTTTCGAGTCTATACACCTTGCCTGACAGAATTTGAGCCCTGTGCCTCAGTTTAATATATAATCCATTGCCTCTATCTAGTGCGCTAATGGTGGTATTATGATAAAGCCATCTTGTACTGAACGACACCTTTACACCGATGTGCAACATGCTTTGGTGACTGGTTTCCCTGAGGAGTTACATGTGTGAACAACAGTCATAATGATGAAGTTACACAAATAGAATATTCCTCTGGATTGAATCAAATGTCCAAAGGTTGAACTGTGTGGACATTGTCTCCTGTAGTGAATCAGATTCACTTTCAAGAGGTAAAAACCCAACGTGGAACACTTTGGGTTCTTTGGTTCGCCACATGTCCAGATGGAGAGTGGGCCTGGTTCTGTTGTTACTAGAACCTTTGTGGTGTTTCTCTAAACTCTTGGTCCATTTCTAGTGAATGAGTTCAGAATGATGTCATTGCTATCAGGGTGTTTTCTACTCTCTCATCTAGAAGATGTTTTAGTTTATCACTAATTAATCAGACACAATGAAGTCTGACCTATCAGAGACCAGGGTCCATCATGGAGACCAGGGTCCATCAGAGAGACCAGGGTCCATCATAGAGACCAGGGTCCATCATAGAGACCAGGGTCCATAGAGACCATGGTTATAGAGACCAGGGTCCATCATAGAGACCAGGGTCCATCATAGAGACCAGGGTCTATAGAGATCAGGGTCCATCATAGAGACCAGGATCCATCATGGAGACCAGGGTCATAGAGACTGGGGTCCATCATAGAGACCAGGGTCCATCATAGAGACCAAAGTAGGCACATGGACCCGCTTTATTTTGTCTTTTTAGGCTAGACTCACCTGTCAGTACTGGTCTTCAAATCCTGAACTGAGACCACTAGAAACATCTTTCATTTCCTATAATTACAGGATTTAGTCCGACCTCTTTATTGTGTCTAGTAACGTTAAATAACATCAGTTGCTGTGATGAAGCCTCTGAATGTTGATGCTGGTGCGTGCGTGACCTTCCCATGTGAATTTCATTACAACTTGTGGGATAAAGCAGAAAAGCCAGAGACAAACATCAAACACGAGCAGCTGCCCCGTTTGTTTGCGTCTTTGTTCTCAGTCTGAATGTGCTCTCCAGAAGCCCTCGCAGTCAGACCTGCAGCCTGTTGTGTTGTGAATGGATATGTTTTGATGTATCGCATGAATAGAGGAAGCGAGACAATGATTTCAGACTCAGGCAGGTACAATGCAGCTTTTATTTCACTGCAAACAATGGCCGGGCTAAATTAATACGGCAGCCAGAGCACGGCTTGGGAATAGAGTGGTGAATAGATGCTGTGAGTTATCCGTATTACCAAACTGTAGATGGTTTAAGTAGGTTTCTTTAAGCAGGGAGGAGGTAATAAATGTTTATTTTTCCATTATCAGCATCCGTTTGTACATCTTTCCAGCAAACCAGGAAAATGAGCTCAGCTCTTCCTCCTGCCACTTCTAAATACTCAGCGGGAAGCTTCTTCGTAGTGACTCTCGTTTGAATGCAGCTGTGATTAGCACTCCTCCCTAAACAAGTGAGTAAATCTCTTCAATAAGCAGCCAGGCAGCAGCTTCATTTAGATGCCCTTTTGGCTGCCTGACTTATTTGCATCAAAGTAGAAATGTTGGGGTTTCTCTGAGAAACTCCTCCATAAAACGAAAGAAAGAAAAAACTCTGGCTCTGATCTCAGCTGCAGCGAAGGAATGACACTTTAAAAGCAGATATTTGTAATTAATTGATAGTCATGAAGCAGAGCTGCAGCAGCGAGGGGTTGATTTGTTACAGATGAATGACTCGTTCATTGATTTCCCCGATCGATTTGTTTGTTCTGTAAAATGTCAGAAAGCGTTTCTGTAGCCCGAGCTGACTTCTTCAACTTAAAGAGACCCAGTGATGCTTGTGGGTTAGTGTCCCTCACTGGACTGTGGCGATATAAACTCACAGCATGACAACCATGGTTAAAATAAGAAAAAGACATCTGATGTTACACAAAAATAAATAAATAAATGCCATAAACATATATTTAATCCCAGCGGCTCATGTTTCTAGTATCAGCTTTATTTTAAAAGATGAAAGATGCTAGAAGCGCTACAAACCACCCTCACAACTTTAAAGACCAATCGCTTGGGTTGTTTCAGTCTCTTGAGATGTTTCAGGCTCAGTTTGTTCTATTTTATAGATCACATAATAAACAGAACATGAAAATACGTCCAGTGTATGAACACAGCTAACTCTGCTTCTATTTGAAAATACCGTCAATGACGCCAACACCGCCCCATCTAGGATCAACCGGCGCCAACCAAACTTGTGGACGGTGTTTTGTCAGTGTTTGTGGCATATGTCAGTCAACTGTTGGTAATTAATTATTATGATTCCTGAGACCTCTGAACCCGCCACAGTATCAACACTGCTTTGAAAAAACCTGCTGTAACCTTGTCTTCTCCCCCTGGTGGCTTTAGTCATGCTCTGCAGGCGGTAGCTTTCGGCAGCCATTTCCAATATGGCCGCTTTCACAACGCAATCTGCATCATCATTGCTACAGTTGGTTGTAAATTTTCAGAATAACACCAAGCTGATCATTTAAAATATTAAAATGTCGTCTTAAAATACATACAAATATATTCAGTGAGTGGATTTTTTTAATATTTAGATGTGATATTATTTTTTGTTCTAAAAAACGAATAAGTTCTATCAAATATGATATAAAACAAAACAAAACAAAAGTTTTCTTTTCAGGCCTGATATATATAGATATCTATATCTATATATACAGTTTATCTCGATATTAATGAGCTGACTTATAGTTTTTCCGCTGTGTGTGACTCAAACTCCTTAAATAGCAGCGATCCATCAGCTGCATTGGGACGATCCCAGTGGCCTCTATTAGGAGTGTAAGACTGCATGAGAAAACTCTCAGGAGTGAATATTAATCAGGCCAGGAGCATGCACACTCAGCAAAGCTACGTATGATCAAGAGAAACTCTCTGAGGTTTGAGTCCCTGTGAGCTGGAACCTAATGTTCTTCACATGATAACAGCATAAAAATCAATCAGACTCACTCTGGGTCTGTTGTGGGGACGTCGTAAAGAAACACTGCAAACCAAATAAAGATCATTAGAGATCTTTAGTTCTCATTCATTTTATTCTTTTCTACTGCGTCAAAACCGATGGTAATATTTTGTCAAATGAACCAATTGAATGGAAGTGGTGCAGACAAACAAAGCTAGAACTTTAACGAGAAAACGAAGAACCAGAATTAGAATAACTGCAAGAACTGGGATGACAACTAGAACTGGAAGAAGAAGAACTACAACTACTAGAAGAGGAATCAATATGAGAAGACTAAAACTACAGAAAAAAAGAAGAACAAAAGAAGAACTTGAACCAGAAGAAGACAGGGGAACCAAAAATAACTAGAAGAACTAGATGTAGAAGAACTGAGACCAGAAGAACACTTCAGAAGACTACTAAGAAGAACTAGACCTAGATGAAGAAGAACTGGAACTAAGAGAACAAGAAGAACTTGAAGAAGCGTTAGAAGAAGAGGAAGAACCAACCAAAGAACATTTTAGTTTGTGTTTAGAGGGGAACTGGAGATAGCTGTCAAAGAGCACGAGGTGAAGATTAATGACGAATAAGCAGAGTTCCCTCTCAGAGACCCTGAGCTCGGCTGCAGAGATGAACACCACCGTTTGAAAGACGCTGCCTTAAAATCCCCACGATCAATAAACATGAACTAACTAAACCAAGTAAACATGTAGTCAGACTCTTTTTAATCATCTGTTTACCTCCAGGAATCAAACCAGCAGCATTTCACATCACAATCAGAAAAAAATAAACAATTCAGAAAGTGTAATTATCTGATGAATAGAATATATTGGCTCAGAGCCGTAGACATCAGCTCATTTTTAAAAAAAGGCTTTAAATCCTTGAGAGGCTCAGATTCTCTGAATAGATTTCACTGAACAGTTTGGTTCAATGCATCAATAGGTAATTACAGACGGCCGTAAGGGACAGAAACCAAATTATAGTTTGTGTTTTTTTAATTTTTTGAGTGTGATTGTGGAGAAATGCAGCATCTCTGAGGCTTTTCAGGAGCCAATGAAGTTAAGGGAGTTTTCAGATATTCCATGATATTGATGTGGCGTCTAACCCTAACCCTAACCCTCAATGACAGAAGGAACAGATGAATAAAAGTCAATGGGTGGAACCAAGTGAATCAACCAGAGAGCAGTGTGACGCTTTACTGCATCCACTCAGTAAACAGTTTAATCACACCAGTGACCAGCGCTGCCAGCAGCATGTAGAGATGGATCCAGTGTCCAGTCACAGTACGCAAAAATGACAAGAAGTATAAATGGAAATATAAGAAGATAAATTTGAGTTTAATGGAGTTTAGGCTCCGTTCAACATTTCTGCAGCCGATGGTGAAGAGAACAGCTCCTGGTTGATATCGATCTGAAGTCGCCTCAAAAACCAAACATATTTTAACTCATTTCTGTTCAGAGTGTGGATCCAATAGGTTTAAAAGTCACTAATGAATTGTCCTCCATCAGTTTCTGAGGATTGCTGAACCTGGACAGCTGACAGAAAGCAGAACAGCTACTATAGACCTGCCCTCCTCTGGGATAAACCTTAGCTTTGGCTTCAGATGTGTAGAAGAAATAGAGTTAGAAGAAATAGCTTAAATGAGAAGAACTAGAACTGCAAGAACAGATAGAACACTAAGAACTAGAAGGAGGAAACGTAGAAAACTCAAATTAGAAGAAAAACAAGAACTAGAATCAAAAGAACTAGAACTACTACAATACCAAGACCTAAAAGAATTAACCAAACTAGAACAGTTTGAAGAGGAAACAAAAGAAGAACTCGATTTCATCAAACTAGAACAGGTAGAAGCCTGGTTGATGCTTTTATCTTGAGTTTCTTATTAATCCGTGTGATGCTAAATGACTTTAAACCTCCCGTTGCCTTAAAAACACGACTGGTTAAACTCCTACAGGACTGATCTGGTGTCCAGCGTCTGTTTGAGGAGAAGAATCTTCACATTTTAAATAAAACAAACCCAAACCAACACCTTGAAACCAAACTCAAGCAGATGATTCAGCTACCCAGACAGTCTCAGAGATGGTTTTGAAGACTAGATTGGTCTCCTGGGTATATTTGTAAAGTAACGTAGCTGTGGCGCAGCAACTGAAACCGAGCAACAACTCCTGTTGAAAGCTACGTATGATCAAGTATCAAATCAAATTTCTCAATTTGACGAATGAAAAAAATATTAAATGTCAAGTTCTCTAGTGAAGGAGAACCCAAAGGCTCAAAATCTAGAGTTAAAGGTTCTGCAGGGATGGAAGGAAAGACTGAAACCATCAAGAAACTGGTGAAGAGCAAAAAATAATCAAGACAGAGAAACACAAGAAAGCAGGAAGGAGACAGGACCATATATACACCTGGTTATAACGAGACACAGGTGAGACTAATGAGGGCGGAGCCACAAGGACAAACCAATCAATCAAAGTAGGAAAACACAGGAAGTGAAGCAAGACAAGAAACGCCAAGGAGAAACTTTACAAAATAAGAAACACAAGGCCAAACCCAGAGTTTAGTGACTCCACTCTAACATGTACGTTAAATAAGAAATAAAGAGGTTTAAATTAAACAAGTATAGGATTATATTTATGTTTCTTCAGTGAAGCCAGAGCTCCTGCTGTGGTCTGAAGTACCTGACCCTACTGGGTTCAGTTAGACGTGTGATGGTCTTCATTGTTCATTGTTGACTCAGGATCAAGTGCTTCATGGGTAATAACAGTGATGAGCTGCAGATGGAAAGGCATGTTTTCTTTTAGTAGACGATAAAGAAATGAATGAAACGTAGCGAGAAGAGAATGAAAGCTAGGAATTAAAAAGGCTCGGACGTTAGTGGATGAACATGGTATCGATGTGACGAGGAAACACTAACAGAGACTGATTCTGATGTTTTATCTCAGCGAGCAGAAGACGTCTCGATTTGTTCCTCCAGAGCTCCGGCTCGTCCTCCAGGCAGATGTTTGTGTGATTTAAATAGACGACGTGCTGTTGGTCTTTTACAAGCCATGAATGAGAATGTAAATCTTTAATTCATGCTGCGCTGAAACCAGCGGGACGACAAAGCGATGCATTGATTCATGGAAATCTGAGGCGCTCGTATTCAGATTGGACGGATCGAGGCTGCACCGACTTATTCACGACCTTTAGACGCCTTTAAATGTCCTGTGCTTGTCTCCTGGAGCAGTTTGGACAGTCGTCTCTTGTTTGTAAGTGAGACCCAACCCTTGGTCACTGACGTCCTCCTCCGTCTTCTCCCTGCAGCTGCTGCCGTTCCTCCAGGCCAACCTGACCGGCTTCAAGAAGCTGGAGATCCTAAACTTCAGGAAGGGCAGCGTGGTCGTCAACAGCAAGATGAAGTTCGTCAAGTCGGTGCCGTACAACATCACCGAGGCCGTCCACTGCGTCCTGGAGGAGTTCTGCTCCTCCGCCGCCAGAAACCTGCACATCCAGATCGACACGCACTCCCTGGACGTCGAACCAGGTACAGGGTACAGTCGTTAGTCTACTGTGTGTATTCCTGATCCGTGCAGTAAAGATGTAGTTTTCTAACCCACCACTGAGGATGAAGTCCCCTGAGTGTGTCCTTGTCTCACAGTGATGATGTGTCTTCTCATTCAGCAGCCTGTAGCCTCGGCGGCTCTGCTTCGTATTCAGCTCACGCTCCTCCAGCTTTGTGTTGTAATATTCTGCTCAGATGAGCGTTGTGGCAGCGAGCTCACATCACAAACACATTCCAGTCGACTCAGTAATTAGGTCTATGTGTCAAATCCACCAATACACAGAGAGACAGGGCTGGAATAATAGACATGGAGACACGCGCTGCGTTTCAGCAGATTCTTGATTGGAGATCAGCTTTTTGCTGAAGCGGTCGTGTTGAACATGAGGCCCAACAGAATATTTAATGCTCAACCCAACGCGAGCAACGTGAGAGATAAACAGCAACTTAGATCCCTGAATCAGAGCAGCAGCAACAAAACTGCTTCAACACGAGAAGACGACTACAAATGTGGACCGCTGCTAGACTGTAGCACTGAACGACCCTTTGTAGCTCTACCTAGCTTCTAGCCTCCCAGCTAATAGTAGCTCTTCCTAGCCTTCCAGCTAACAGTAGCTCTTCCTAGCCTCCCAGCTAATAGTAGCTCTTCCTAGCCTTCCAGCTAATAGTAGCTCTTCCTAGCCTTCCAGCTAATAGTAGCTCTTCCTAGCCTCCCAGCTAATAGTAGCTCTTCCTAGCCTTCCAGCTAATAGTAGCTCTTCCTAGCCTTCCAGCTAATAGTAGCTCTTCCTAGCCTTCCAGCTAATAGTAGCTCTTCCTAGCCTCCCAGCTAATAGTAGCTCCTCCTAGCCTCCCAGCTAACGGTAGCTCTTCCTAGTGTTGAAACACATCAGTCAGGCAACAGTTTCTAAATAACTGACCATAAACCCCTTTCATGTTTCTGAGCCGCTGATATGTACTGATGACCAGATAACCGTTAGCGTTGCCTCAGCATTGACCCCAGCAGAAACTTTGCTCCATCCATACACGCTGATGTTTGTGTGACTTACAGATGCATACTGACCACATGCTGGGGAGTCCACCTCATGCCTAAAACCCTCCAGACATGCTAATTTAGTCTCGTTTAGTCTCAGAAGCCGTCCACGCCAGAGGCTAAATCTTACGTTTTGCTGCAGACCAGAAGCTGAGGATCTCATTAAAATCAAAAGCACCTCCCGGAGAGAGGAGCGTGGGCTGGAGGAGGTGCAGACACACTCCTCAAGAATACTAATGTTTGTGATGTGTGTGTTTTCTTTCCCCTCTCTCTCTCTTTCTCTCTCTCTCCACAGCTGATCAGGCAGATCCCTGCAAGTTCCAGGCGTGCGATGAGTTTTCTCGCTGTGTGGTCAACTTCCGGACGAAGGAAGCTCAGTGTCTGTGCAAGCCGGGCTTCCTGTCGGTGGACGGCCTGCCCTGTCAGAGCCGGTGTGTCCTCCAGCCGGACTACTGCCAAGGAGGAGGGGAGTGCCACATAGTACCTGGACGTGGAGCCATGTGCAGGTAAATAACTCACAAATAGCCTATAGGTGTTTTTATTTACCTATTTTTTACATATCATGACGCAGAACAGCTGTTCTTGGTTCTGAAGCTGCGGTAAAGACCCAGGGAAGTCCTCATAGGCCCCGCCCACTTGTTCTTGTTGTTGTTGGATGTCAACCGGTCGTTTTGACGACTGTGTCCGGCATTCAGTCAGCATGCACCCACACACAGTACGACCTCCATCCAGGAGAGATTAGCATTCACACTGAGAAGATTAGCTAACAGAGTAGACGCTAGCATTTACGCTTTTCTGTATTAACCACGCCCAATACTAATTTCTGACCAATTACAGAATAGTAAACAGAAACCACACAAGAAGAAAGTTCTGACGGGTTGGTGTGTAGAGAACAAGCTGAGAGAACAAACTTCTGTACATCAATTAACTTAAACATTTGGGACGCTGTAGAGTATTTTAACAACTAGCGACTACCGCTAAAGGCTGCTAGAAGCGAGATCTCTAAACTGAGATCAGATCTACAGAGCTGACTGGGGACGCATATGGAGACACATTATATTAAGACCAGGTGGAGACACATGGATTTAGAGATGAATGAGCTGTTTGAACATAATCTTGGGTTGAGACTACTTGACGTGAGCGGTACGTCTTCTGCAGGAAGTGAATGGACGCCGGATTTTAACTCTCAGAGATCAAGTCTGAAGACAGAATGACCACGTGAGATAAAATATTGTTTAACGACCCCGTCCTTGAGTTTGCACAAGTGATGACGCCTGAAAGGCTAATTAACATCGTGGTTCATTAACCGTCAACCTGCACGCATGAGCTTTTATTCAATTATGAAACTTTTACTGAATTAAAAGTTAATAAGCTGCCTCGTTGGGGGTCGCGGGACATTTAGTGATGATGGGACGGATTTCACAAACTGAATCAACGTTTGAAAAACGTTCCCTGACTGTTCTGGAAACTTTCACTGATTCTTATTGGTGATGAAACCGATAAAGAAATCTTTAAAAACTCTTCATAAACAAAAAACACTCAATTAGATTTCACCATGAGGCATGTTTCATCTAATAGAGACAAATAAACGTCCTCCAACCAATCAGAGATGACATGTACGACTACCATGACTCTTCCGGTAGATCTTCGTCCAACTTTCCTCCACAAACAAATTTGTAAGTGGGGGAACAAATCTGTTTCCAGCTGCCGCCTGAATGTACTGAGCGCTAGCGGAGATATTAAAGGTTTTTACAGAAACATTAACTCCAACCATTCACACAATAAACTACATCCTCCAGCAGGTGCATCTCAGTTCAAGGAGAAACCTGAAGCCTTTAAGGCGTCTAACAAATGATTCAGCGGCAGTGTGTCTGCAGAGTAAAGCTGACAGGAGGGTGAAGATGAACAGCTTTGTGTGAAAGCTTCAGGCCCTAAAAGTAAAGAGAGGAGGCTTTTAAAGGACTGATGCAGCCTTTGATTCCTGCTCGTCAGCTACGGTGGCCGGCTGTAAATCTTTTAAATAGTTTCCCTCTCACAAGTTAAACGTTGTAGAGAAGAAGTATCTCAAACTATGCGTGTTTTTAACGGCCTTTGGTTGCTGTTGATTTATTTTAATGGAAGTTTCCATCCTGTTTTTATACACACAGTCCTACTTAACAGTTTTTTGCACACATCTAATTTTTCAAAAATGACTCAAAACCTGGGTGGATTTTGGACCAGTCCTCGTCTTCAATCTGTCTGACTGTGGATTATTTGTGGCTTCCAAACTCTTTAGAGATGCTTCTGGAACCTTTTCCAGCCTGATGAGCAACAACAACTCTTTCTCTGAGCTCTGAGACAAAGCTCCTTTGTCCACAAACATCAGATCAGACTGAGGCCACGTCCACACGGAGACGCTTTTTGGTTTAAACTCAGATGTTTTGCATCGTTTTGTCTGATCGTCCACATGAATCCTGTAAACACACCGACCTAAAACGCACTTTTCTGAAACCTGGTCCAAGGGTGAAAAAATTCGCAAACGCAGCTCTTGAGTTTTCGTGTCGACGGTGAAAACGCATACATGCGTTCTGATGATGTCATGGCCACACCCCTGGAGCAGCCTTCCACCTCTTATATCCCACGAGACGTCTCCTAACAACATCAACAACAATGGTGGACTACATGCTCGTGTTCCTGCTGGAGAAGATATTGAGCCTATTATGGTTACTAGGGCTAAATATCATTTCTCCTTGAGTTTGGTTTCTTCAGCGCTCAAGCTTTATGCGCATGCTCCGCCTCTTCCTGAAACAGCGCCACCTATAGGCCTGGAGGATGAAGCAGCGTTTTGAGTCGTGTTGAGACGGATCGGTGTGGACGCAGATATTCTTGAAATGATGGCAGGGAAAACAGAGGAGGAGAAGATCGTTTTGGTACGTGTGGACGAGGCCTGAGACAAATCCCTGATTTACTGAAACTAAACCAGGACCTGAACCACACCTGAGTCTCATTACACTGATGGAGACACTAATGAACACATGGACTCTGATTGGATCCTAGAGGAGCACCTCTGGAAAATTCTAAGTCATAGACGTTTTCTTACTTGTGTTTTGTCCATGTGGTTTTTTGAGAAGCATTGTGTTGAACTCTCTTGACAACGTAAGCATCCTAAACTGGTAGTAGACTAATATCAGAAATGATATTTAGGATTTAATTCAAGTGATTAAATCTTTGCTTTTCACTTCTTCTGATCGCTGGACTAGAGTTGCAAAGATGCAAACACAACCTTCAGCGACCAGAAGGACCCTTAAAAGGTTGCAGAGCATCAAAACTAACACGATAGAGTAGATTTAAATAGGTGAATATAAAAGTAGAGCGCTATATTCTAAATAAAGGCGGCAGATAGAACGTCCTTCCGGCCACAAATGACAAGTGAATGATTTGCAATCACCCGCAGCAGCAGCAGACATTTCAATACTGACATTTAGTCGATGGACTGAATGTCTTCATTTGCATGTGGAGCTGAAGACTCTGAAGTCATTTTTCTCCAAATTGGAGCCACAGTGGTTTTGTTCCACATGAATATTTGATCACGACGGAACAGCAGAGGGAAGAAAGCTAAAGCTGGTGTCCTGTCGTCTGGGGGATGGAAGACGCTCCAAGGAGGAGGGGAGGGAGGGACGAGGGTGGGGGGAGGGGAGGGAGGGACGAGGGTGGGGGGAGGGGAGGGGAGGGTTTGCCACATTTCATTAACACTGAACCCAGTTTGGTCTAATCCAGCCTCCAGAGCGGCCAGCGACGGGCCACAGAGTCAGGAAACGTCAGTAAACAGTGAGCGCAGCGCGGCAGGTTAAAGCCGTGGAGCTGCATGTTCCTTTTAATCTCAGTCGGCAGCTTGACGGCGCAGTGAGCAGGTGGAGAGACGCAATTTAAAGGCTTGTTAATCAAACCAGTCCTTAAAATAAATAAATAAACGAACCACAGAGAAGAAAACAGGCTTTTTAGTTCGTAGTGGTCGCTTGAGTTTCACCTTGCTCTCCGTGTGCCCCTGCTACTCCGGGTCATGTTGTTGTTTTCTTAAAAACCTCCACATATAAACCAATTATCTCGTTGTCCGTCTCTTTGTAGCAGTTGACAGTTGGTCTCTAGTGGACGTTCAGTGCTCTGGTTGCCTAGGCAACCCTCCTGTATGTTGTGTTCGCACGGAGCTAGCTCTAATTCTGTTTGGAAGAAGAAAACCCCGCCAACAACGGCGCTGCTCCATCTGGGTTCACCATCAGCACGATGAAGTTAGTGACTAAATGGTGGAGGACTCATCCTTTCATTAGGTTACCCAGGTGTTAGCTTGCTAGCTGTTTAGCTTCATAGCCTCTAGATCTTTGTTCCCAATGGAGAGACTCCAGATAAACTTTAGAAAACTTAAATTTTGGAAGAAGTTCAGCTTATTTATGATGAGACGGGATTTAGAATATGTCCAGAGCGGCTGTGAATGTCTTTGTCTTTATCAATAGTCCACGTCGTCACATGGTTTGTCTCCTGTGTTAAACTATCCAACAATTCAACTAACACAACACTTTCCAGCTATGAAATCTCAAGATGTCCAACAGATGTGTATAACTACTGTTCATCACCATATGAAGCCCCGCCCCCAAACGATCTGATTGGCCCAGCAGGTCTTAGCTGAAGCAGAATCAGTTCCAGATCAATAAAGTTTTTAAATTTGTGAAAATGTTTAAGGTTCTGCTCAAGGTTTCTTCCTGTTAAAGGGAGTTTCTCCTGCCACCGTCGCCTTCAGGCTGCATTTTGTAAAGCGTCTAAGTGTTGTTATTGACGCTATATGAATATAAAACTGAACTGAACCCAGCAAAGCATCTCTAATATCTGATGTTCATACCCAGTGTTGTGCCTGAACGCGTTCAATGAACGAAAGTTCATAAACTCGTTCATATTTTGGTGAACTAAGAACTGACCGTTCGTATTTCCGATTGAGGAACTTTATTGCGAACGCGTTCATTCTGACGTGATAAAATACACCGTGAACTGTGCTTAATGGCGCTGCGGAAAACCATCCGATGTGGCAACAGATTGCACCAAGACACTGCTCGTCGCCCTGTCGCACAAACAAAACGTCATCACAACAAAGCATAGGCTATGGAGGAGGAGCAATGTATTGGAGGTAAAAAAAAAAATGTAAAAAGAACTAAAAATTAAATATTTAGTTCATATTTGAAATCATGAACGAACAAGTTCATTTTAAAGCTTATGGACCATGAACTGAACTAGTTAGTGTAGAAAAAGAACTTTCCCAACACTGATAATACCTCCAGTCAGCTCAGTGAAACACCGGAACAGTCAATGCTGCCACAAATGAGTCCAGAACTTTGCTCTACCTAAGAGACTGAAATTCTAACTAGACCTCAACTAGTGTTCATCGGCTTTCCTGGCCACGCCAGGGGCCACGCCAGGGGCCACGCCAGGGGCCACGCCAGGGTTACTGCACGCCAACACCTGAAGCCTTTCTGCACCAGAGAAGCTCTGAAACACTGAAAATTTACCTCATGTTGCAACATTAGCTAAGGCCTACTAACTCCTCAGAAAAATAAAAATCTACTGCAAGTTCATCTTTAGATTATCCTCATTCTAACCCCAAGAAAAAGAGAAGGACTGATGAGTCTCCACCAAAAAGAGGAGTTACAGAAACAAAGGTTTATTCCCCTAAAAAGCTGCTGAAGGGTGGTCATGTTTATTCTCATCATCTCAGGTGCGTCTGGTTAAGGTAATTAAGCCCAAACCAAGGCCAGAGGAGGAGCAGAGGCTGGAACACGGGCTGCTTTGTGTTATCTATTATTTACTGCCAGCAAATAAATCAGAGTGAGTAACAGCAGGACTTCAGCATAAAGGTCACAGCAAGCATCCATCACCTCCAGACTGATGCCACGCATGTACGGTGTCAGGAAGGGACCAGACCACCAGACTTTACGACTTATTATTGAAGCATTGCATGAAGGGGCCACCCTCACATTCAGGTAGCTTGTTGTCTGAGACCTTTTCCTTTTCACCAGAGACCATTGGGTCTTCC
>SRSE01000602.1:0-208306 GCA_005024645.1 Planiliza haematocheilus
AGACGATTTATCTCCGAACCCTTCGCACTAAAAGCCTCAGCGGGAGTATTAGCTCAGTCCAACGTTACCGTGGTTTCTAATATCTAAAATTAAAAGAGTTCAGTCGAGTGTTTCCGATCGCCATTAAGACTCTGAAGACGTGCCACGCTTCAGTCGACCTGATTGAGGTCGTCCACGCTCTGGATGAGAGCGCAGCCTCTCAACGCCTTTCCATAAATTGCCAGCGTTGCAGAGCGGAGGACTCTGAAAAGTCTGAACTTAATCCGCCTTCATTTCCTTACGTTTACTGCTCGGCCTCTCACTACGTCCGCTGCTCTAATGAACTCTGAGCTGAGATCTCGAGGCTTGGCACGCTGTACTCTCCTTTATCTCTGATGCTTTAATTGTGCCCCGGTTGCTCGTAAACAGCAACTTTGATTTCTTTAGGGTCTTTTATTTAGTTTTCATTGACTTTCTGATCTGTGAGGGAGGCTTTTGGATTGAAATGCTTACGGGACAACCATTGAAAGCCAAGTTTTCAGCATCATTCTTGAACTAATTATAAGTTTATCAATTAATCCAGTGGATCTCAACCTTTACGCCCAAAGCTTTGTCTTCTAGGGATCCTCTGTCACAGGTTGCACATGTTTCAGTTATTCAAGATCTCAAATTATTGCAGAATTCACAATCAAAAACCAGACAGAGTTTGCTGCTTTCCCATGGAGATAATTCTCCCCTGAGTGCACACCATGCCGACCCTTTGGTCCTCGTCTTACCTGGTAGATGACGACCCTGAACTTGTTGCGGGTGAGCAGCTCATCCTGCGTGGACTCCACCTTTTTGACGCGGACGTTTTGCTTCTCGACGCGCGCCCTGACCTCCTTGACGTTGGCGCTGACCTTGCGGGTCTTCTGCAGGAGCTTCTCCACCGTGCCGCTGGTGTCCGTGTGGTCCTTGGCCAGCTTCAGGACGTCCCCCTGGATGGTCTTGATGTTGTTCTCCAGATCCTGCTGACGCTCCTCCATGCGCTGCTGGCTGGACTGGACGTTGTCGATGATGCCGGCGACGCGCTCCAGCAGAGACAGGATGGTCAGGGCGCTGATTGGGTTGCCGGCCTCGTCCTCCACGCCGATGATCTCCAGCTTCTCCTGGACGCCCGCCGTGCGATACTTGTGCTGATCCATTGCAGTGTTTCGATGAGATGAGCTTAAAATCTCTTGGATTTGTTTTAAAAAGTTGTGATTAAGTTTTGGGGAAGGGGGTTACCAGCAGGGAGACAGGAGAATGGCAACACCCAACCGCTCTGACCCAAACTCAGGTCTGGGGACAGGAGAGAGGGGGAAACTCCACCTACCCCTTTTAAAAAAGGGCTTCAGGATCCAAAGGGAACCTGAATTCAGGCCTCATCGGGACGAGGGCCAGCCGATAAACCCAGAGGGGAGTGGCAGTGCTCACACGAAACCCCCCTCCTACTAAAAATAAGAACTCTTTGTAAGGAGACACTCTGACATTTTGGGAGGATGCAAAGCAGGAGCTGATGGAAATCCCCATCCAGGTCCTGCTCCGCTTTGTTAAGACACATGTAGGCTGATTCATAGTTTTCCGTTATTTGCACGTATGCTCACGCCGCAGCTGTGAAACATGTAAATCAACAACGGCTCGGGAGTCGTGCCGCAGCGCTGCAGCGACAGATGCATCGACGCCACAGCGCTGGAATGTTTTTCAGGGGATTAAACGCTGCAGCTCTGCCCTTTTTACTTTCCCCTGGGCAGCAGAGTCCACACATCGACTGAGATTGAGATCTGAAGCTCTTTATAGAGATGACTGACAGTTCCAGAGCGTGGGGAGGAGAATCAGATTCACAATATTTTTACACTGACTCCTCAGAGCGCTTTATTTAATGGACGGTTGCTGCATGCATGCTACAGAGTACACGTCTGTTAAGTTGTGTTTAAACGACTATACGTCTTAGTATGACTGCATGAAACAAAAGTCAGAAACTTTCTTTAGCATCAAATGTCATGTTCATTAATTCAGACTTATCGTCAGTGGCTAAAGTTTAGCAACAGCCTCAGGTCAACTTTATGACCTCACCTGCCTCCAGGCGTGTCCTCAATTATTATTTTATTTTGTTTTTATATTTTTTTCTGAGGAGGCCTAGTTTTATAATCCCCTGACGTTTCCTTCACATGTTTAAATTCATCATACATTTTTAATCGCCACAAAGATTAGATCCAGAGCAGTCAATCTACTTAAAACAGTATTGATCAGAGCGTAAGACACAAAGTATAAGAGGTCCTGAATATTAATTAATAATTTAGTACTTGGACGCCACAGTGACCAGTAAATAATTTAACAGCAGCATTGATTGAGGACTGAAATGCTTTCTTACTAGCTAGCCAACAAGGCTGACTGCTTAAAGAAGTAGATGGAGCTTTTGTTTTATTTAACTCTCCATGCTTCATTTCATTCCTGCTCTTAACAGTGAAATACAGTGACGCTAAAGCTAATGTTAGCTTACTTACAAATTCCCTCTGATTAATCACGTGTGGAAACTTGAGTCATAAGAGAAACTCTGCTAACTGAGGGTAATAGTTAGCAAGCTAACAACACGGTAACTTGTATATGTATGAAATGCAAAGTCACAGCTAGCATCACAGTTAGCATTAGACTCCCAGAAACACCATGCTAGGCTAACGCAGCTCTGCAGCTGGAAGGAACCAACATCTCTTTCATCAACGTGAACTAGACACATTTAAATATAAAAGTAAACGTCAAAAGAAGAGAGTTTTATATTTAATTAGTGGTAATCAAAATACTTTTTAAATTAAACTACACTGTGTAATATTGACTAGCTATGTAGCTCCAAGCTTTAACTCTATACTAACCAGAGTTGCTAGTTGCTAGCTAGTAACTCTAGCTAGCTCATGTGTATTGTGTGTTTGATAACTGAGTCTACCAACCAGACTAATCTCTGAATGTATTTTTAATTTGATCTATTGTTATAATTGTTTTTAATTGAATTTAATGTGAATCTAATGTTCTTAGCATTGCCACCGTGGCTCCAAAGCTGAACTGTACCGTTGCACTCACTAGCATTCAGCACTGTTATCTGGTGCAGCTGGTTTGTGATGGAGGCACAACGTCAGGATCAGAGTCTGATGAATGAATGAATGTTGGATCCTGCTGGAAGTTCAGGTCATTCATATTATAGTTTGGAGCTGACTGCAGAAACTCTAAGACTGAAGTCAGCAGCTGCTCCTGTCCATGAATCCCCCCCCCCATCCCCACCTCCTCCTCCGCCTCCGGGCTGTAACTCTATATATATGTATAACCAGGCCAGCGTGCCTGAGGCCCGGCCTCCGGCAGAAATGTGCAACACACACAGCGGAGTTGGTTTATTTCCATGTAATGAGGCGGCGACCTCTGCTCCTGATCTGGCTTTCTAACTAGCCAATTAAATGATGTAGCTTCTCCTCTAACAGGTGGGCGGGGCCTGATAACGAGGGCCGATATTAAACCTCATCTGTCCTGTCTGAAAACTGAAATGAGGGCAGCATGTAATGTAGAGGTCAAAGATCAAACACCGTGCAGGTTGACTTGACTTATGGGACGTAGATGAAGGACCAAGGATAACATCTGATAGTGACCTTGTAGAGGTGATAGCAACATAACGTCCTCCTTGTCACGAACGCAACGACTCCCAACCAGTGTTAGCTTTTCAGTGTGCATGGATACTAGACAGAAAGCTGAATCAAATTATAGACTGAAGCAAAAGTGGACGCCATGACAGCTCCTTTAAAGTGAAGCTAAATCAACTAGAGCTCCCCCTGGTGTCTGGCTCAGTATAGGTCATAAGCCCCACCCCCTCCATGTGAGTGGGCGGGGCTTGGACCAAACTAAAACACACGTTAGGTAGTTAATATAATGTTGATGTTTGTTCAAGTGTCAGTTATTCTGAGAAGTGTGATTTCAGTTATTTGATGCTATAAAAACAGGAAGTGACATCATAATGATTGACAGTTGACAACTGCTCCGTGAAGCGAAGTAGGAATGTCTGTTTTAAAGCTAATAAATGAGTAGTTATGTTATAAACTGCGCCATCTGACCTCAGGGTATTTAATTACTAATCTTTCTATCTCGTTAATTTAACTTAATTAGCTAAAACAACACCCAAACATTAGCTCTGTGGGGGAAAAAGCTATCCGTAGTTAGCATTTACAAAGTCTGAATACATAACGGTGTTTGATTTAACAAAAATTAATAAGAACAGTGTATAATTCAACATTTCTTTGTAACTGGCAGAGCAGAGTGAGTCTGACTTATAATGTTGATATTATTTAGTATTTGTGGACATGAGGTCTACATGGACAGCGTCAACACTAGAAATTAGTATAATATTAGTTTAGTGTAGAATTAAGACGTAGTGTCTGCAGAAGAAAAACAAAACTGTCTAATGTCTCCTGTGATCACAGAGGTCATTTCAATCATTTGTATTTGTGCAGGAAAGCTCTGACTCACACACGCTTTCCTTTAAAAAGCGTCGTTAATTCATCTCAGGATGTGTAGGGCGGCGTGAAACGAGAGCGACGAATCAAAGACAAACCTCACAGGACTCAGCGAATATTAAAAAAAACATTTTCCTTTTTTTATTTTTGACAGAGACCAAAAATAGCCCCTCAGAGTCTACATGCAGAATATTATTAACATGTCAAACACATTCTAGTCACATTTAGAGAAGTCACGGCAGCAATGGTTGACAACAAGTAGAAACAGATCGGTCGCTGGGTTGAGGGTGGTGGAGGCTGTTTGACCTACGACCTGGAAATGTAGACTAAGACGATACAAAAAAATAAAAAATCCTGCGACAGAAAACTCAAATCATAAACATACAGAGAAGACAAACCTCCATGACGCCTTGTACAGAGTTTAAAATGCTGCATCATTGAATCAGTCGTCACCATTCGTCCTCAGTCGTCCTCGTTTTAGCAGCTACAAGAATTTATTAACGTTTTATGACATTTAAACAGATCACTGATCATGGCTGGTACGCAGGTAACCAGCTATGGACTGATCGCACTACGTACTGTTACCTCTGGCTTCAGGTTCTGGGGGTTTGGGCTGATTCAAAAAAGTGGCAAATTTATTCACACGTTTCTCCAAGCTTGTAACAGAACTGTAATGTAGATAGGACAATAAAAAAAACCCAATTAAAAGGTTAGCTTACAGGAAACATGCTAACTAGCTAGCTCTGATTGGTTAGCTAACAACGTCTTCCAGGTAATACTCAGGTATCTGCAGCGTGCTCCTCCCACCACGGCCATGTGCACAGATTGTTGAGATAATTTTACCAATGAACGCTTCTTAAGTGTCAGAGAAGAAAAAACGTTTTAGTTTATAGAACCAGGGCTGCAACAAAGCCATTATTTTTCCAGATTAGTTGATTAATCCATCAATTATTATTAAAACATTAACAGAACTTTGCCCCATACAGTTTACTCAAACATGTTTGAACATGATATCCATGAATGAAGAACCCATTTCACACCAAATGATTCTCAGATTTATTGAATCTAATTAGGGAAAAACGGTAGAGACGTCAGCCGGCCAGCAGATTAGAACCAACAACCTTCATGCTGTGATGCTAACTATTGCTAAAGGATGCTAACACCCACTCAGAGCTGGACGTTAATGGGAATCAACCTGGTTTAGTTTCAGTGGAGGTTTATATGAACAGAAACAAACTACTGCAAAGAAGAGCTGACATGCTAACCATTAGCATCACCATTAGCATGTCTTCTTGTTCATGAGGACACTCCCAGGCTCTGTCCACCAACCAACCAACCGTCAGACTAAACTCAGTGGAACAGTTCAGATGTTCTTCAGGAGTCGTTTCACTGTGTGAGATGCTGGTTTCATGCTACTGCCCTCTGCAGGATAAAACTGTTTACAACAAGCGTCTCTCAAGTGTCTACGCAAATCTATGCAGTTACAGCTCTATTTGTGACCTCTAATTGATTTTGGATGCTTTCAAATATACAGAACAATCATTCAGTGTGGGTCGTACCATAGACACCATGTCCTCAGAAGTGGTTTTGGTGCAAAGCTTTCACATTATATGCTGCTAAATTTATTCTTAACAGACTCCAGTTTGGTCCAAAGCAGCAGCAAGTGTGAAAGCAGTCAAAGTTTTTTAGATACAACAACGGTGAGCTGCCATTTCCTGCTCATCAGCCTCCGTTTTAAAACGAAAGGCCTTCTACTTATTGAGCTGTGAAGTCAAGTACACGGCGGTACAGAGAATGCATAGTTACCTGGGATGGACAGGAAGCAAAGACAAAAAAAAGTTTAGTTTTTTGGGAATTTTTGATAAAAATGCATCTTTAACTTTAAATATCGCTATAAAGAAACTGAATAAACCTCTGCATAATGAACATAACTAATACTAACGTTAACGTTAACAGCTGTTCTTGTTGAACGCGACTGATGTAAATCACACGCACAAAGAAAAATAAATAACTTTAACTACAAAAATATACAAAAGAAACACAGACTTCATTCATTTTGATTCAGTGGAGGTAAAAGACTAAGAGATTAAATGAGTGGAGAACTTCTCTAACCATGACGAGGGCTTTGGTGGAAACGTCACATCCGATTGTTCCAGCCAAAAGACTAATGGTTCCTTTCTGCCATTGAGTCCAAAAAGACGACTGGACTTGTAGGGTTTTTTTGAAGAAGACGTTTCATCCGAGTAGCTTCTTAAGTTGATGTTTAATGATGGGCTACACACACAGATTCCTTCTTAACCCTTAGATCTGAACAAGCTACTTGGATGAAATGTCTTCTCAAGAAACTTGTCTTTCTTTAACTCTTTTTGGACACAGCATGACCTGGATGATGGAGAACCTTCACAGACGTGTGTCCCATTGATTTCCTGAATGAATTTCATCCCACACGACCCATTTTTAAACCGATCAATCTACTGTTTTGCAATAAAGACTTTGAGATCTTAAATGTCGTTTTCCCCAACTTCTTAAAAACTAAATGAAATGGGTTCTTCTGGTCATGTTTATATCATGCGTTCATTAATAAGCTCCTCTGCGCTTGGAGAAGAAAACGAAGAAATGATTCTCTCACATTCAAAGAAAAAAGTCAAAGACTGCAGCTAAGACTTACATGAGAAACACCGTTGACCTCCGTCTGTCGATCCTTTACATTCTTCTGACTTCATATTTACCGACGGCCTCCGGGTCTCGGTGGCCGTGGTTTTTCAAAATGTTCATCTTTTTTTTTTTTCCTATTACACATTCCTGTTTTTAAAAACACTGAACGACGCCTTCCTCCTCAGAGTCCTCCTCCGACCACGTCCCCACTTTTTTTGTTTAGTTTTCCCTTTATAAAGTTAAAATTACACCACAGTACAACAGTTTTCACGAGTCATGCGAATTTACAGGAACTAGAATTTGGAATAAAAGCTAAAACAAAAAGCTCCAGTTAAAAACTACTTTAAATAAAAGAATGATCCAAAATAAATTATTAGTTTGTTTGAGCACAAAATAAAAGAGAAAAGAAAAGAAAAGAAAAGACGCCTTTACATGAATTTCATACCAAAGAATAAGTTTTTCTATGTGACTGTGTGGCCCCTCTCACCTCCTAAATAACAAAACATTAAAAAACAAACTGCATTTGGTGATCAGCTGCACATTATTAGTATAAAACAGAGGAGCAGGAGGGGGGGGGGCAAAGGAATATTCAACAAACAGCACATTCCAGACGTTAGCCAGGACCTTAAAGCATCAACAGAACCTCTAACGAAGCAGCTAAAGATAATTAAGACATGGAAAGTGTTAACTCGGCTCCTCGTACTTGGTCTTGCAGAAGGAAATGCAAAATAAATCCATTAAAAAAAAAAATGCAAAGGAGGGAAAATAAGGCCCCTTAAATAAATATCCTTCTTTTAATGGTATCCCCGGAGGCAAAAAATAAAAAATAAACTATCACCACACCTACTGTTAAAAAATGGTCCTCCCACGCCGTAAGAAAGAAAGTTATCAAAAAAGAACCAGCGACGGACGCGGCTATACCATCCTGGAGTTAGTGTCTGACGCAAAGTGTCCCAGGTTTTGTTTTTGTCGGCGACCTCTGTTGTTTTTCGGGCATTTCCTGAAAAGACACGAAAGAGAATTTACATTAATTAAATCTCTCCAACCTGATGATCTGCTCCACAAAACCTGAACAGAGAAACACATTTATTTTTCTTTAACAGAATTTATTGTCCTCTTGTTCACATAAATCCCTCCACGGCTACAATCAACCACAAAATCACAGCAGTAAATAAATGAAATCGTGCAGAGCCCCCTCCCCCCCGAGGCCGCTTGTCGAACCAACACACATAATATAATTTTCATGCGCTGCAGAACTAATGCACAATCCCAGCAGCCCACGCGTGATTTAAAGCTTTGATGGAAGTAGACACAAACTAGTTTTTAAAGGGATTAAGTTCACGGTGGAGGGCTGTGTATCCACGTCCTGCTGACTAACGTGTAAATAATGGAGAAATGCAAAAATTAACTGGACTTTGTAGAAAATAACACGTTTAACCAGAGTTAAAGGGGAAGATGAGCAAACAGCACAACACTGAATATAAAGCCCTAGAATCGGACGTCGCCGTACCTTGTGATGCACATCACCACGGCAACGATGATGGCGATCTGCACGGCGCCGATGATGGCGGCGATGAGGACGTAGTGAAGCTTCTGTCCGCTGGGAACCACGTACAGGATGTTGAAGTCTTGAGGCTCGTCACACTGTTCACCTTTGTAACCTGCGTCGCACCTGAGGCGCAAACGTGGAGGATGATGAAGGCAGCGCGTTAGCACAGCTAGAGAAGCTAGGAAGCTAGGAAGCTAGGAGGCTAGGAAAGGCTATTATTAGCTGAGAAGCTAGGATGAGCTACTGTTAGCTGGGAGGCTAGGGATGGACTTTGTGTTGCAACCTTTGCACTTTACAGAGTTTCATCTTTATCGATGCTAATGTTGAAACCTTCATTGGTGGGAACATTAACGTCGTTGGTTCACTAACCTGCAGGTGGCCATGTTGTATTTGATCTCACATTTCCCGTGAACGCAGAATCCGGCGGCGCTGTCGGCGCATGGGATCGGCATCCCCGCGTAGAAACCGTCTCCGTGATCCAGACCTGTGGTTTCTAATAGATCAAGAAACACAAAAAGGACGATTAACACAGCTCAACATGTAACAGGTATCAGGACGATGCTTCTGTTGGGACTTTTCTACATTTCTTCATAAAAAATGACTCGAAACATTATTTTTCCAGTCGTTAAAGTAGACAGAGAGTCACCTCCATCATCTCCACCATCAGGAGAACATTGGTTCTCAGTATCTGCAGTTTGGTCAACATCATGTGGACAAGACAGAAGACTACTGGGACAATGTTTAGTGGACAGATGAGACCAAAGTAGAATAGTTTGGTTTAAATGAGATGAAGCATCAGAACCTCATCCCTCCATCAAACATGGGGGTGAAGCTAATGTCCTGGTTTGGGCCTGTTCTGCTGCATCTGGACCAGGACGCCTTGTCCTCATTGATGGACCAATGAACTCTAAAAGAAAATGTCAGGACATCTGTCCATGAGCTTTAAGACCCCACAGGTATGAACACATCCGCTGCAAATTCTGAAGGAGAAAATAATCTTTTGAGCAGCTCTCAATCACATTAATTCATTCATTACTGTGTAAATTAGCACATATTCATTATAACAGTGTGTAATCTACATTATGCTTCATCCTTTCATCTTATTTCACAAGATAATGTCAAAATAAAAGTGAATAAATCTGTAAATGTGTCAAAACTGTAAATAAAAGATATTATTTTTGGCTCTGATGCATATGATGTATGTCCATCCTCCGTCAGCTGCGTCTCAGTGTGAGCGGATAAATCACAAAATGAAGCCGCTCTGACATGAAGGGATTCCTCCATCACGCCGAGCCGTCTCTCTGCGCTATAACTCACCACGACGTTACAGAAACGTCCCACAAACCGATCTGAGCCGCCCGTTAAAGTGACTGGTACGGAATTTAGCACATTAGCATAAAGAAAGCTCCAAATAACAAACCCTCGGCTCTTCATGGCTACAGCTGTGACATGTGTGGGATTCAAAAGCTTAAAATACGGCGTGGAGTTGTGTCGGATCAAACGCTGGAGCGCGTCAGAAGCAGATTATTATGTAGAAGAACTCTAAGACTCAAGGGTTTAAATTATTCTACACGTCGCCGTCGCATCCTGACCACACGGCCGCAGACAAACGACGCCGTAGATGTGGTGGTTTCTCTCTGATTTCTACGCTTCAGCTGCTTTACATTTTATGATTGGCTACACTAGAGTAAAGTGGTTTTATGTGTGTTTCTGAGGCGTCTGAGCAGCTTTTAGGCTGAAAACCAATCAGCTGTGTCTGTCAACGCTGCTAATGATCAGATAACTCAAGACGGATGTTAATATCAGACCTGAGAGGCCTTTAGAAAACACATGCAGATAGATGAAACATGAGCAAGTTAAGAAAACGACAGACAATGGAAATGTCTCCAAAACAAAATATGAAAAAGCTCAGAATTATGAAAAGTTTGAATATTATTAATGGCTCTGTGAAGGAGTGCTCAGATTATTTGAACTGATAAGATAATAAAAAGATAAAAGCGTAGAAGGAATCGTGATCAAGGCGTTAAAAACAAAAACAACATAAAAAAACTCGCAATTAAAAGTCGATAAATCTTCCCGTGGTCCCGTGGAAACGTTACCATTGTCATTCGGCTGCTTTGTGTTGTCAACCTCGTGAAAAAGTTTTCCTACTTTTGTGTATTTGTGCGTCTACTTTTTTAACGTTTCAGTGCTCTAAGGTCTCTCGGCCACCGTTCAACACAGGTCCTTTAGTCGTGTTTAAAAAGGCGCCACACATGGAGCTGCTTTAATCTCAGAGTGAACCTTTAGCCGTTAGCGTCTGTGTTTGGGAAGCGTAAGTGATGAAAGCATGCGGCGAAGGTTAAGAAGGCTGCTTTGATTCATTTGTCACCGGTTCTGAGCGACTCATTCACGTGAAGGACGAGCGTTTGTGTGACGAAGGTCGCCGCCGTCACCTCAGCTCTTCTCTCACGCTATCACAAACGTGTCCTTCGCTGTTTGTCACGTTGACAATGCGGCCGTTAATCCGACCCTCCTATTGTCCGTGTGAATGAAAGCTCCAGGGGGAAGGGACCCGGTGGAGGAGTCGTTCCCCCTGAGACGTTTTAGCCGGCGATATCGATGCACGGGGAGCGCTGCAGATAATAAAAACCCCAGGATTCAGTTTCATCTCCTCTTTGATCTCCAGGCTTTGCATCGCGCAGCTCGATGAGCGACGCTGAAAACGCCTTCGTTCTGCTCCATTAATCTGTGTTTACTTTGGAGAAATTACAGCGTCCCGCTAGGATCGGCATCAGGCTCACAGATGTGAGTGTTTAGCGTCGGCAGCTTTGTTTTTCCTCCTGTTAGAACATTATTGTGCATTTAGGAGACTTTCATGAGGTCTTATCCTGCAGTTATTGCTCCTCGGCCGGTTCAGACGCCGGTTAACGGGCCGCTGAAAGGGCACGGGAAGTTTTACTGTCAGCTCCATTGATAAAGTGGATTCACAATGAGGTTACGTAATCTGAGAAAAAGTGAACCACAAAGTCTCTGAGTCTCCAAGATATCAGCCCTGTGGACGGTTCACAGTCAAATACTTAAAGTCAGAATGAACTTTAATTAATCTGGTTATCAGATTAATAACTGAAAAGTGGCCATGTCCTTTTACTATTTGATTACTAAGCCCATGAACCACCCAACGACACATCAACTGTCCCTGCAAGGCCACTCAGGGTGCAGAGGGAAGTAATGGTTGTTCTTTAAATTTCACTTATTTCTGTAGACGTTGTAAACATGATCCTGGTCATGACGTCTGTCAGATGACGTCCTTTCTCAGATGTGTTAGAAAACTCCAGAATAATGGATCAAAACCAGTCAAGTTTGATGCAAACACCAGCACAACGGTTTCATCTGGAGCTGGTTTGATGATTTATTCCTTAACATCGCATTGTTCCAGCTGGAGACGCCTGGTAGAAGTTAATTATTATTATTATTTCCTGTTGTATTTCCCCGTCTTTAATGCATCAACGACCTCTAGTGCCGAGCTCAGACTTCCAGGACTTATCCCCGAATACACCCTGCTTAAAAACTTAAAGACTTAAAAATCCAGTTCTGGAGTCACTTTGGTACCGAGGTTCAGCCCAGAGAGACTTCACAGCTTGTTCCAGAATGTGAATCACTTCTCAAAGTCGTGAGGCGCACACAGCAAAAGATGTTCATGGTTCTGATTAGGGTTGTACTGACTATTCAACGTTACTGCCGTACCATCGCAGATCACATGACAATAACATCATGGACGCATAGGCGCCGATTTATGTTTTTGCCCGTGGGTGCTCAATTATTATTATTATTATTCTTTTTGGTGCTCAAATTAAATGAATGCCACCAAGGTAATGATTGTCTCAAACTGACTTTTATTGCATAGATAGTCACCAACCACAACTAATTCGCAAAACACACTTTTTACACAAGACATCTTCAGCTTACTGTTAAGGAAAGGAAAGAAAATTTTGAGTCAGTCACTCACCACTGTCTGCTATTGTCTATTTCCTAAGGAGGAACGTGCGTGGTGGTTGTAGACGCAGTTCCACTTTTTCTTATGACAAACACAAACTTGTCCATTTTTACGCGAAGGCCTCTTGTTTAGCCCCAGCCAAATCCGATCATCTGATTGGTTACGTGACTACGCTAACGTGTACACGCACAGAGCTGCAATGATTTAATGATTTAATTTATTTTAAATTATTTTTAATTTAATTCTTTAATTTTAAAGATACAGTTTCAATCATTCACTCTTTTTATTTTATTTTTTATTTTTATTTTTTTGATCGACCATCCCGATTGGCCAGTGGGTGCTCAGCGTTGCCAGTGGGTGCTCGAGCACCGGAGCACCCACGGGATCGGCGCCTATGCATGGACGCCTCCTAGAAGACTAGAAGACAGGGGAGGAGCCCAGTGGGTCATTGGTTCATCAAGACTAAAGATGAAGCCCAAACTACTGTGACTTGTCAGTTCTGAAATACAACTAAAGTACTACTGCAATGCATCTGAAGAGGCTAACGGAGAAGGGTTTGCTGTGGAAGCATTCGAAGCACTTCAACTGAACGGGCCATCACTATTTAGTCCTAGTAACCGTAATAGGCTCAATAATATCTTCTCCAGCAGGAACACGAGCATGTAGTCCGCCAGTGTTGTTGATGTTGTTAGGAGACGTCTTGCGGGATATAAGAGGCGGAAGGTTTCGAAGTCCACACAAAACCTCAAGAGCTGCGTTTGTGAATTATTTCATGCTGGGACCAGGTTTCAGAAAGTGTGTTTTAGGACAATGTGTTTACATGTGATTGGCCAAAACGATGCAAAACATCTGTGTTTAAACCAAAAAGCGTCTCTGTGGACGGGGCCTAAGTTGACATAGTTGTTGTGGTTGTTTTTGTTGGGTTACTGACAGTAGCCCATGTTCAAGCTTCAGTTAACTTGCAGAAAAGCCTCCATATTGTCTTTTGTCTGAGACGCTACAACATGTATTCAGGTCAAGAATATAGATTAAAATACCATCAACTTGGTTAGAGCCTTTCTTTCCTTTTAGCCCCAGAAATGGGAGACCGCGAGAGCCTCGGAGAGATGTAGACGTGCGTCTCTGAGCTCCCCCATATCAACCTTTATTTATGTCAGGGAGCCCAACCCACACATATGTATGACAGTTGAGTGTCGTATAAGCAGAGTGTAGATCGAAAGACGGTGAAAACGAGTGTTTTTATTCAATTTTGTTACGACTTTTCGACGAAACAAGATGCCGGATCTGAGGAGCGGTGCTAGGGCCCCAGAGCATGCAGAGGGCACGGAGCCGGGTCAATCAGCTATACTCGACGCTATTACGTCTTTGAAGGCCGAACTGCTGGCAAAAATAGACGAGAAAGCGGAGACCCAGAACGCCGAGATATGCAAGCAGATAAGCATCGTTAAAGACGAAATGAAAACGGCCATTGAGCGTGCTAACGCTAGGGCTAACGCTCTGGAGCAGCGCACCGCTAGCTTGGAAGCTGCGGCCAACAGTCACTCTGACACCATTACTGAACTGGAGCAACAGGTGTCCCAGTTGAGGAAAGAAGTGGTGAGCCTCACGGCAAAAACCGAGGACTTAGAGGCAAGATCACGGAGATGCAATTTACGCATTTTCGGCATCAAAGAAAGACGTGAAGAGGGCACCCGCCCAACTACGTTTGTCGCTGGAATACTACAGAAAGCACTGAAGCTGGATAAACCGCCCGTCTTAGACAGAGCACATCGCACCCTCCAACAAGCTCCGGATGAAGGGCAGCAACCAAGAGCCTTCGTTATCAAGTGTCACTATTACCAGGAAAAAGAAGCGATCCTACGTAAAGCACTTGCGGCACAAAATCTCATCTCCGAACACGGCGACAGGATTCGGATTTTCCCTGATTACACACAGTCAGTGGCACGGCAGCGGGCTGCATTCAAGCAGGTGAGACAACTTCTGCAACGTTGTGAGGGCGTAAAATACGGGATGTGGTACCCAGCCAAGCTGAGGATTACAACGCGGGATGGAATACAGAGAAGCTTCACGGATCCAGTCAAAGCTGAAGAGTTTGTTAAAGAACTCTCATAAATCAGACACTTCCGTCACTCTATGCTGAGATTGCCATGGCGATCTGAGGTAAAACGCAGGTATGGCTGACAGGAAAGTCATTGAAAGTATTCAGGAATCGTTGTTGTAGTTTTCGATTCCTCTTCTGCCATCAAACTATTCAATAAGATAATTTCCTTACAGTTTTGTTCTAACTGGACAGTAAGTGAAAGTCTGGTTGTTAAGTAATGCCTACCTTATTTGTGAAGTTGTGGATGGTAATGCACAAACAGTGACATGTTTTATTTCTTCACATATAAGCCCCTGATGCTGATAGTAGAGACATTTAACTTTTTCAGTAAACAGGGTCGCTGGGTTTTTTTTTTTTTTTTTTTTTTTTTTTGTTGTTGTTGTTTGTTTGCTTAAATTCCACTTAATTGACCCCATCTGGTATATTGTCATACAGCAAAGTTAGCTTTACCCCTCGTGAATGCCAAGGCTGATAACAGTGACACTGAATTGGTTCATAAATACTGTGGCTGATATTGTTTTCCTGATTAATGATTGTTTGGGATCACCAGGGATGGATAATATTCTTTACAATATTGTTTTACGGAGTAATATGACATAGGGTCAACCCGCTAATAAGTGGCTAGTTTGTGAGCTTTGATACTGTAATATCTACGCACATTTTTATCTTTATCTCAGTTGCACAGACTCAGGCACATTCATACATCATCGACTTCATTGACATATGGGCACGCACATACACACACACACACACATATATTCATTGATACGAAGACAGACACTAATGCGCACACACTAATGCGCACACACCGAACAGGTCTCCTTGACTTGAAATGTTACAGCTGTTAAGCTAAATTGTTGGTACATAAGGTTTTTATGGGGCCTCAGCCCCGATAGGTAAGATGTTGAACAGGTTTCTTCATAATGGCTTAGGAGGGAGGGAGGGTGCAGCCTCTCAGTTGGGGAGAGGCCAGCATTTGGGGTTACGTGTTACATTAGGGGTTCTCTATGTGTTTTGTGTTATTGTGTTATTGTTTTTTTCTCTCGCTGTGCTCTTTGTCTTTCTCTCTTTCTCCCACCCCCCCCTCTCCCCAGGGTTAGAGATGTGGATCTATGGTCGGGTGAATCCTTCCAGACATCAGTCAGTCCCCTTTTCCCATGGCCTCCCTAGATGGGTTGAGTAGAACACCAACTAAATTTGTAAGCTGGAATGTGAGGGGACTCAATCACCCCGTAAAGCGAAGCAAAGTTTTTTCCCACCTGATGAAACTTAAGGCAGAGGTAATATTCCTACAGGAAACACATCTACGCACGTCAGATATTCCCAGATTACAAAGAGGCTGTATATCACAAGTCTTTCATTCCAAATTTAACTCCAAGTGTCGAGGAACAGCTATCTTGATAGGGAAAAATGTGCAGTTTGTATCTTCAAAAGTAGTGGCTGATATAAATGGGCGCTTTGTTATTGTTCAGGGCAGGTTGTATAATTTTCCAGTGGTTTTAGTCAATATCTATGCCCCTAATTGGGACAGCCCTGATTTCTATAAGCAACTATTTAGCTGCATCCCAGAGCCAGGCACACACCACTTGATATTAGGAGGAGATTTCAATACTGTCCTGCAACCCTCTCTTGACCGCTCTAAAATCCCAGCAGCCCCTCTCTCCAAATCTGCTCATAGTATTAAGACGTTTTGCCAGTCCTGTGGTGTGGTAGATCTTTGGAGATTTAAAAATCCAACACTGAAGGAGTTTTCCTTTTTTTCTACTGCACATCAGACGTATTCAAGGATTGATTTTTTCCTTATAGACAAAAAAATGCTTCCACTTGTTAAGTTGTGTAGATATGATAGTATAGTCATCTCTGACCACTCACCAGTCATCATGGAGCTTTGGCTCCAGAACAATGTAGCCACAAGGCGCAACTGGCGTCTCAATCCTACACTTTTAGCAGAAAAGGACTTTGTGGACTTCATTTCGGCTCAGATTGACTTTTTCCTTGAAACTAACCAGCTGCCAGATACCAATATATTTACCTTATGGGAAACACTAAAAGTATACTTGAGGGGTCACATAATAGAATACACATCACGACTGAACAAAAGCAGGTCAAAACGCTTCACAGAATTAACCACGCTTATTCATGACGTTGATCAGCAACTCTCTGACTCTCCATCGACAGACCTCCGCAAGAAAAGGATTGCATTGCAGACAGAGTTCGATCTTCTTGCCTCTAAACAGGCTGAAGAGAAATTTTTAAAATCAAGACAGAGCCACTACGAACATGGAGAACGTGCGAGTAGACTGCTTTCTCATCAGTTACGGCAATTCTCGGCTGTCAATTATATTACAGAAATACAAGCCACTGATGGCACCATTAAATCAGACCCGAAAGATATTAATGATCAGTTTAAAATTTTTTACTCCTCCTTATATAAGTCGGATAGTTGTCATGCAAACAATTTTGTAGAAAATCTGAACTTGCCCACCCTAAGTGACGAAGATAAGTCTAGCCTAGAAGAGCCAATATCTGATGTTGAAATTGGCCAAGCAATTAAATTAATGAAAAATAGAAAAGCACCAGGCCCAGATGGTTACCCCATTGAATTTTATAAGACTTTTGCCAGTAAATTGACACCACTCCTACGCTCTGTTTACACAGAATTACTTATACAAAAAAAGCTTCCTTCATCTATGACCAAGGCTTCAATTTCTGTTCTACCAAAAAAAGATAAAGACCCAACCAAGTGCGAATCATACCGACCAATCAGCCTACTTACATGTGATTACAAAATACTTACAAAAATCCTTGCCCTACGATTAGAATCCGTTTTACCAACTATTGTGCACCCTGACCAAACGGGTTTCATAAAGGGCAGGCAGTTATATCATAACCTGCGCCGCTTCTTTAATATATTATACTCCGAACACTCGACCCAACTTCCAGAGATAGTAATTTCATTGGACGCGCACAAAGCTTTTGACCGAATCGAATATGGACACCTTTTTAAATCATTAAACAAATTTGGATTTGGCCCGACTTTTACTTCTTGGATTCAAACACTGTACTCTATGCCACAGGCATCAGTTAGGACCAATAATATCGATTCTGAGTATTTCATCCTCCATAGGGGAACGAGGCAAGGCTGTCCGCTGTCCCCTCTTCTATTTAATCTTGCCATTGAGCCATTGGCTATAGCTTTGCGACAAAACAATGAAATATTGGGAATTAACAGGGGGGGGCAAGTCCATAAAGTCTCGTTATATGCGGACGACCTTTTGCTATTTATATCAGACCCTGAAAATTCTATTCCAAAGTGCCTGGACACAATCTCACAATTTAGTTTGGCCTCAGGTTACAAAATCAATTTAACAAAGAGTGTATTATTCCCCATTAATAGGAAAGCATTGACGATGTCCTTTGATTCATGCGAATTTAGAGTAACAACTGGCCCCCTAACATATTTAGGAGTCAAGGTAACACGCCAATATAAAGACCTTCTTAAACTTAACTTTAGACCACTTATAGATCAAGCTAGGAAGGATACCAATCGCTGGTCAACACTTCCACTATCTCTGGCTGGTCGCATTAATTCAGTTAAGATGGTTATTCTACCAAAATTTCTATACTTATTCCAGACAGTCCCCATTTTCTTGCCGAAATCATATTTTAAAGAATTAGATAAATATATTAGCACATTCATTTGGAATAAGACTATACCACGTGTACGTAAATCTGTACTGGAGAAACGCAAAACAAATGGTGGTCTAGCGCTGCCAAACTTTTTATATTATTATTGGGCAGCCAATATTCATAAAGTGACTGTCTGGTACAATACTTTTGTGAAAGGGGAAGGTCCAGACTGGTCTCTCATGGAACAACAAGCATGTTTACCAGTCTCTCTAGCGTCTATGTTGTGTGGTCCATTACCTTTATCAGTGGGGGCTCATACAAACAACCCAATTGTGAGAGGCACTCTACGTATATGGACCCAATTTCGTAAACACTTTGGCCTTACGCAAGCTTTGGTGTCAATGCCTTTTATCGCCAATCCCCTTTTTAGACCCTCTTTGTTAGATGCAGCTTTTCAGACATGGTTTGGGAAGGGACTTCATTGTGTAGGGGACCTATTCATTAATGGACTGTTTGGCTCTTTTGACCAGTTTGTTAAAGACTACAACCTACCTAAGTCCCATTTCTTCAGGTACCTTCAAATACGCAATTTCACGCGTACATATTTTTCATCATTCCCGCACAAACCTCCAGCCTGCCCACTTGATGAATGTCTGAAGCTTAAGCCCCACATACCAGGCTGTGTGTCTCAGTTGTACAGTATTTTACAAGACATGGAAGGTAACTCTCTTCACCATTTGAAAGAGCGGTGGGGTGAAGACTTGAGCATGGAGCTTTCTGAGGAAACCTGGCAAAGCGCTATCAAAAGAGTACATACATCCTCAATTTGTATTAGGCACGGATTGGTCCAATTTAAGATACTCAACCGCCTACATCTTTGTAGAGTCAGACTGGCCCAGATATACCCCGGCTCAGATCCAAACTGCATTAGATGCCATCAGGCCCCTGCCACTCTGGGACACATGTTTTGGACATGCTCAAAACTACACACATTCTGGTCAGAGATTTTCAATACATTCTCTTATATTTGTAAAAAAAGAATCGAGCCAGATCCAGTTATCTCAATATTCGGGGTTACCCCTAGCAACAGCGGGCTATCAAAGCATCATTCAGACTTTATAGCATTCTCAACATTACTAGCCCGCCGACTTATCCTTTTCGGTTGGAAGTCAACCACACCTCCATCCCATTCACGTTGGGTCCGTGAGGTGATGGCGTTTCTTAAACTAGAAAAAATCAGATGCACAATTCAGGGCTCTGTAAAAAGGTTCAAGAAAACTTGGTGCGATTTTTTAGAATACTTTACAAGTGAATTTGATGCAACCACCTTAGATCAGTAGCTCTCTACCCCCTCCCCCCCCCCTCTTCTCTTCTCTTCCTGTCTTTTCTTCTGTTGATTTTTTTTTTTATTTTATTTTTTTGGGGCATGTATCCGTACATGGGTTGACTATTGAAAATGTAACAAATTGAAGCAAAAGAAAAACTGTCTATGTAGCACATATGTATGTATATTAATAATGATGCACACTGGAGATGGGATCCATGTATGGTATTCATGCAATTGTGTCTAATAGCACTTTTGTTTTCTCTCACACTTTTGAAAACTCAATAAAAAACAATTTGAAATAAAATACCATCAACTTTTACCATGCATTAGCCAACTTCAAACAATCTGAAGTCGTTTAAGCCCTAGTTCTGATACAGTGGTAGGTATTGATCTGTTAGAGACATTTTTTGGATGCAACAGGAAGCTTGTGCCCATATTCAACGATGGTTTGCATGAATGAACAGCTGCAGAATACAAAGTTAATGTCAGTGAACGTTGTCTTGTCCATTCTGGACTTTTCTTACCTAGGACGTTGACTTTGTATGGGCTGCTGTCGTCTTTCTTGCCCAGTCTTTCTTTATCAGCTGTGGGAGAAACAGAATGGCAGCCTTGTTTAGACTCTAAATATAAAAGAACAACTTGTCATTCTCATCCTGTTACTGAACACATTTCCGCTCTTTACATCCAGCCGTCGGTTAGTACTCATTTTTATTTTCTCGGTTTGAACTGCCATCGCCTGACCGCCTGACTTCCTGCCTGCTGCCTCGTACCGTGTCTCCTCTCTAAACCGTTTATTGACTGTGTTGTTTACTCTTGGAGACAGACTAAAGGAAGTGAAGGATGTCGGGGGATGTTTACTCTTCGTCTGAGTCTCGCTCTGTTTGTCAGAGCCGAGGCGTTGAAGGGTCAATCTGAGCCTGACTGTGTGTTTGTGTTGAGACGGCGGCGGTGGAGGTGGTGGCTGCTGCAGAAGACACCACAAACGGAGGAACAGCAGCAGCAGCAGCAGCAGCAGCAGCAGCGTTTGCTTTGGTGAGTGGCTGTGGTTATTTTCCTGTCGACAGGCTTCATGTCTTCGTGCTGTCTGGTGGAGGAGCTGCTGAGAATATTAAACAGCACACGCACACACTGCTATGTTTGTGAGGACGTTTGTTTACACTGCAGCACCACAGCCCCGAGTTAATAATGCAGACCACTCAGTGTTTATATCTGATGAGATAAGGATGCTTCGCCAGGTGATTCATTCTTGGCCCAAAACTAAATGACTGACGACACATAACCCTGACATCAGGCGTGAACACTGGTCTGGTCTCTAGAGTCCAGGTTAAACGGGTCCAGGTGTGAACACTGATCTGGTCTCTAGAGTCCAGGTTAAACAGGTCCAGGTGTGAACACTGATCTGGTCTTTAGAGTCCAGGTTAAACAGGTCCAGGTGTGAACACTGATCTGGTGTCAGTCCACATGTGGAGGTGGTCTGGGACACATGTGACCTCCTTCCTTTGGTAGAGTGAACACACAATGAGTCCTGGGTCACATTAAAGACCAGCTACTCACCAGGGCTGATCTGAGGAAGAGGAGGAGAACTCATTCATTCATCCACTGGTAGAAATGATCACATGAATCAGTGACGTCTGTTCATTAGTGATCAGAGACTTTAAACTAAACTAGAAACTGATCTGAACTAGAATCAACTCAGGAGACAATTCAATGACGAGGACACAACTTTCCATGTGGTTCCTAAATGTGGATCATGTCTCCAAGTCACCAAGCAGCTGTTGATGGTTCTGATCCAGTGGTAGGTAGAGATCCATTAATATTCTACTGACCACATGATGGCAATGCTGCTCATTTACAGACACACACACTGAGATCACATCTACAGAGCTGGCTGGGGACGCATGTGGAGACACATGGTCCAGGTGTCAATACACACGACAGCTTGAATAGATTAGATGTGATATCAAGCATGTACATTTGAAACATTTATACGTCAGTAACGTGACATGTCTCTTTAGCCTAAACCTGATTTTAACCTGAAAATGAATCCAAACTGAGGACCGGAAAATATGTCCTCAGAAGTGTCTTCAACTACACAAGTCCTCATATTGATTAACATACAAACACAGACTCACACACGTTTTTCTCGCCGCCCTCTAGAGGACAGTCCTTGAAACAACGTGTTTCCTATCCCGTTACAACTCAGTGTCTCAGCCCTATCGTTAACCTTAACTAAACACTGAAACTAATACTAACCTTAACCTTAAAGCCTCCAACAGATGTGCGTTGGGTTTGAGTTTAAGAATGAGACAAAATGTCCTCACTCAGCTCAAACCCGTCCTCACACAGATATATATATATAAGCGCTCGCTCGCACACAATGACAGGAAGGTAAGAAACAAACACACTCATCCATTTTTAATGCTCCATCATTCCAGAGGAAATATTGACAAAACTCTCGCTCTCATTCTCTTTGTCTCGTTCTCTTTGTCTCGGTCTCTTTGTCTCGCTCTCCTTCCCTCCATACCTCCTTCGTCTCATCTTTCTTTCTTTCTTGCTCTGTCTTTGTTTGCACCGAGAAGAAAAATGCTGCATGATATCCTGCATACAGTGACTACATAACAATCTGCTGCTGTAACAAAAAACACAAACAGACAAATATCCAATTAGCATAATCTAATGGTGTATGACGACCAAAAATATATGGACGCCCCTGTATCTCTGACTAACGCTGCTGTATAAACTGTACATTTATTTATACATCATATTCACTGTACCGTACTAGAGCACCAAGCTCAGACTGTTAAAATGTTATTTTACTTCAGTAATTTATTTAATTATACTAGTTTAAAGTTTTTATTGTCTTACATACTGTATTGGTTCGTTAACAAGGTGTAGAGCAGACAGAGGTACAGATTGTTTTTCAGTACATTACCTGATTAATAACCACAATGAACGAGCTTTTGGATAATGGGTTTAATTTAATGTACAATGCTAAGAACGCTAAGTAGAAATGCACGGGGAGAGCAATGGAGTCAGTTTGGAAAGTGGTCCAATTGATGCCCTAAGGTGAAGGGAGCCTAAAAATATAACCTCAAATAAAACACCAGGTCCATGTTCATCACCCTGGTCTCTGTGGACCCTGGCCTCTGTGGACCCTGGTCTCTATGGACCCTGGTCTCTGTGGACCCTGGTCTCTCTGATAGGTCAGACTTCAGTGTCAGTAACACTGTGTCTGATTAATTAGTGATAAATCAAAATGTCTTCCAGATTAGAAAACACCCTGATAGCAATGATATCACTCTGAACTTCTTTACTGTTAATGTATTCTGCACAACGAAGAAGACTGTAACATACTGTTGTATGATAACGTAAGTATCTTAAAGTGTCAGGTATTTTATGCAAAAACATTTAATATAAAATACAATAGGAGATTATTAAATGATCAAGATTATAGGTTAGAAAATTTCTAGAGAAGACAGTATTAGGATTAAATGTTGTGATTTTACTAAAATTCAGGGTTTGATTTTTGACAGCAGTAAAATAACTGACTGTATTTTCTCTGAAAACACTTTTAATCCTCAGACTTATATTTCAGATGCTCTGTGAACCACAGTGTTGGACCGATGACCAGAGGCGACGGCAGATCAGGACCAGGGGCAGGTGCACTTCACCTCAGGGTGCTAGACACCCACATACCTCCCCCTACCACCAATCACGTCCCCGAGCCAATCAGACGCTTGGTCACTGGCCCCATTAAAACTAGAAATTCTGCTGGGTTACAGTCTCCTGCCAACAACCGCAGAGAGTACATCTCCAGCATTGATGACACCTTGTGATTCAAGGTGAGTCTATAAACATGAATCATAGCTGAGGAGGAGGAGAGACTGAGCTTTTCTTTTTTTGTGGAGGGGGGGCTGCAGGAGCTCTGGGTGTTGGCACAGACGTTGAAGAACATCCGACAGCAAACTGTGACTGCAAATGAGGTTTGTATCTAACGCTCTCGCCTCCTTTGAGAGGAAAAAGAGTCCCTCCCTGATGGATCATAAGAATTAGTGAGCAACTCATCTTCCTCATTAAAATCAGCGTGTTTAAGAATGAAATGTAGAATTAAATATATTGAAACTGAACTAACAGGGGCCTGCTGACGGAAGACCACTTTCAGTGCATTTGATTACCCAGTTGTTAGCGTACTAAACTGTTAGCGACAGTTTTGGGGAGTTGAGTTTTAAAATAGCGCGTATGTGGGTGTAACCCATCAGAACCCAAAGCCTGAAACCACCAGAGCATTAGTAGTTTTCTGTATCTATGCGGGTTTCACATGAATTTGTGTGATTTGTGGGTTTTCTCCTGGGAATCTTCTAGACCTGGCATTCGTTTGTGTGCAGGATGCAGCCAGAAAACACTTGAGGAACAACTAAAATCATGAAGAACAGCACAAGGTGTTGACCTGGCCTCCAAATTCACTAGATCCCCGACTGATCAAGTATCTGTGGGATGCATTAGAACAAGCCTGATCCACAGCAGCTCCATCTTTACTGTCAGCGTCCTCCCAGCGGCGACTTCAACCACAGCGGGGAGCAACATTTAGCATTTAGCAGATAAAGTGACAAACGTCTCCCCTTAGGATCCTACTGCTGAATGTGAAAATTAACAGCTGACATATGAGCGCATTAGCAGAGGTTTCGCTGCCAAAACAAATCAGTTAATACAGATTTAAGTAAAAGATCTGGAACCTTTTCCAGCCCTGATTGTCCTCGGTTTCTAATGTGACGTCCAGCTAAAGGTAAATATTGGATTTAAAGCTGCAGTCTGTGTTGGTGTCAGATTATCACCGATGCTAACAAGGTGTGGATTAATGTCGCTGCTCCTGCACGCTTGGTTTGGGCCTTAATTGAAAACACTGGTGATTAGACGCATTCATTTGTCCGACACGGCTTCGATAACGAGGCTGATTTATGAAACGGTCACAGTCTCCGGGCGCCATCATTTCTGCTTTTTACCACGTCAGCAGGATAATGTGAAATAATGAACTGCGTCCGCACATGAAAAATGGAAATAAGGAATGAAGGAAAAGAGCGGTAGAAGATCTGCAGGAGCAAATAAATGGAGACAAATAAATAAAGAGAGAAAAGGAAGGAAGGATGAATCTAAATATTGTAAGAAGGCGTTTTAAAAATGAAGGAAGAAAGACGGAGAGAACAATATGATCAAGACAAAGCAAGTATGAAAAGAAGACAAAACTGAAACGAATAAAACGAGAAAAAAAGGGAAGGAAAAACTTTAATAATGAATCCACCAGTGTCTGATCTGGAGTCTCTGTTGGAACTGATTCTACTAATCAACCGCCATTAAAACAGAAGAAGAAGAAGAAGTTTTGATGCTACAGGGACGTGGTTTTGGTTAATAACAAAACTACAAAACATGCTGAAGCTTTATTCCCTTCCCATCATTTTAAAATACCTGGACTGACCCCGTTATCGTCCCCAGATTAAAGTATAACGCTACGGTTTTACAGTGTGAACAATTCTCTGCAGGTTTCCATAGTGGGAAAGGTCCAGGGCTCGGTCTTACCTGGACACCTGCCCAGGTGTTTGACGTCGATCTGCTCCTGCTTCATGCACGACGCCTCTCGGACCAGACAGGGGTTGTTGTAGGAGTTGCCGTCGGTGGCGCAGACCGGGTTTTCATTGTGGCCGCTGCAGTCGATGTTACATATGCACCTGAGGAGACAAAGACAAATGTTAATGCACACAGAGGAACGAGCACTGGGGCTCTGGTTAGATATATATTTTTATCCGGAGTCAAGTAAAGCAAACTCTTTGATCGTCCAGGTTAATATCAGAACTGAGTCTCACCAGACGTCCTCCGAGTCTTCATCACACTCGGCTCCGTATTTACATGTGCTGCACTTTGTGAACTTCTTCCCGACGTCAGAGCCTGAACCTTCATCATCTGGAAGACAGAGAAGAAACTGAATTAATAACGTGTCTGTGAAGGTTCTCAGTCATCCAGGTGGTCAGACAAATCCAAAGAAATTCAGAAAAATGTGGAGGCATATTTTACAAATCAGACTTTTTTAGAATCCTCATTAACAAAATACACAGTTGTTCAGATTCTACGTAAAATGTATGTGTAATAGATGTGAATGTTTATGCTTCAGAGAAATCTACATGAATGCATTTTCTAAAAGCTTTTAAATGGACTTGTACTGTGTCTGTGAAGGTTCTCAGTCATCCAGGTCATGGTCTACCTAAAAAAGGTTCAAAAAGGCAACTAGACTTTCTTTGAGAAGACATTTCAGCACTCATTTGAGTAACTTCTTCAGTTCTAGGGGACTGATGGGAAGTCTGAGGTTTAAATAGGAAACTCCTCCTGAAACTAGCTTGTTATCTTAATGACCAGAAACCTGCAAGTTTTCAGGAGGAGTTCCTATTTAAACCTCAGACTTCCCACAAGTCACCTGGAACTGATGAAGTTACTCAAATGAGTGGTGAAATGTCTTCTCAAAGAAAGTCCAGTTGCCTTTTTTGGATAGACTTTGACTGTTTGACTGAAACTGTGACGTTTAACATATTATAATTGTGCATTTATTCCTTCAGGAACATGAATCATTCATATCATGTTCCTCAGAACAGAACCACTTCAGTTCTGAGATGTTGGTGGGTTTCCTCACATCAACTGCTGCTTCAGGTCCAACAACAACATTTCTATTGGATTAAGGTCAGGACTTTGACTTGGCCGTTCCTAAACACATCATCCTGATCTGCTTTAAACGTTTCTTTTCCTAAAACCCCTTTAACCGGACCTCTGCTGTCTGAAACTGTGACGCCGTAATGAAGTTTTGACTGAATCATTGCACTTAAGTGGAGCTTTTTGTCCAGTAAACGAAACTAAAGGAGAGAGAAAGCGGAGACAGTTGAAAAAAATGAATGTCTTGTGTTCACTGACAGAACTATTCAGGATTAAACAGACTTTAATTCAGATGCTCCCTCAGAGAGACAAAGTCACGGTGAAAGCGAGTCCTCGTTCAGAGAAATGTGAGTCATTATTCACCTCTGACACTTTGCTTGTTGCATCAGGTTCGACTGTAATCACTTCTTTCTCCTCCAACACTTTAAAAAAAACCCTGTTTTAATTTAACCTCGCTGTCTGCGCTGCTCTACCGACTCTCAATATTCAGACCTTTCATCCTTGAACGACATAATCGGCCTTTATTATTATTATTTCGTGCACTCTTTTCCAGAACAGCGACTTGATTTCATCTCCATCTCACGTCGGCTTCGACACATTTTTCTATCAGACACAGCCGAGTGTGTGAACAGACTCCTGGAGCTTATCGGCCAAATGGAAAAGCATTATCATCTTATGATATTATTATTATTATCATCATTACAGGGGATGCGTTTAATACCACCTCGCATGACGGCGTCCATTTTCTAGCAGAGATGAGCCGGTAACAACCACAGCATCAAATATCAAAGAGCCGCAGGGATTATTCACGGCTGCCTTTCATCACCGGAGCCGTTTCCATGATTCATCAGGGGGTCATTTTGTCATGTAATAGGGGAAAAGCTCTGGGGGTGGAAATTAATCCACCAGGAAACTTAACAACCGTCATAAGAGCTGCAGCCATTCAACCTCAAGATCCTAACTTTTTAACTCTTAAAATAAAATAAAAGAAATAATAAAATCCACCGCAAAGGAACATCCTGTTAAATTGACTCTGATAAGAGGCGATCACTTAGTTATAAGATGGAACTTAATCTACAGAGCTGCTTACGAGTCTTTGCATTCTTCAGAGTTTTCTGCATTTATGAATAATAACGACTCAAAACATCAACAGATTTACACACAAGTTCTGAAAGTAGACAAAGAGAACCCAAACAGATGCATGAAACAGAAACATTATACTTTTATAGCAGCTTGGTTCCTCAGAACAGAACCACTTCAGTTCTGAGATGTTGGTGGGTTTCCTCACATCAACTGCTGCTTCAGGTCCAACAACAACATTTCTCTTGGATTAAGGTCAGGACTTTGACTTGGCCGTTCCTAAACATTCATCTGGTTCTTCTTTAACCGTTCTGACGTAGAACCACTTGTGTTCTTGGTTCTCCTTGTCTTGCTGCATGACCCAGTTTCTCTTCACATTCAGCTCATGGACAGATGTCCTGACATTTTCTTTTAGAGTTCATTGGTCCATCAATGAGGACAAGGCGTCCTGGTCCAGATGCAGCAGAACAGGCCCAAACCAGGACATTAGCTTCACCCCCATGTTTGATGGAGGGATGAGGTTCTGATGCTTCATCTCATTTAAACCAAACTATTCTACTTTGGTCTCATCTGTCCACTAAACATTGTCCCAGTAGTCTTCTGTCTTGTCCACATGATGTTGACCAAACTGCAGCTGGACAGACACTGAGAACCTTCAGGACGTGAAAAAATAATGTTTTGAATATTTTTTTATGAAGAAATGTAGAAAAATCTGAAGGACGCATCAGGACATTATCAGCCCCATAGTCTATTGAGCCATTTCGTGTCCAGAGACTCCATCTTGGGACAGATGTTCAGACTTTTCCGTCAATGGACTCCAGTCATGTGAGCTTCAGGTGGACAACACATATGTCCCTATTTAAACCCCAACCCAAACCAGTCTTTTGGAAAAGAAGACTCGAATGAGACATCTTCAAGAAACTCTACACGTGCAGTTGCCTTTTTGAATTAATCTGTGACAATGCCTTCCAGGATGTCGATGACAAATGCAAACATTTGTTCCTTAAATCTCTGAGGACGTGATGATGAATCGTCTTTACATCGCGTCCATAAAGAACCAAATGAAGCATTAAATCCAGTGTCTTAGTTTCAGCTTTGCTCAAAGCAACGCTGTCTTTCTCTCCTGCTGTCAACACGGAGGACCTCTTATTTGAATAACCTTTATTGAACTGTCAGCAGACAACGTGAGCGAAGGGCTCGCTGCTTCCGTTGAGCTTCAGGCTGGGTGATTAAAATGTGTAGCGTGAGTTAACGCGGCGCACAAGATTAATAAAAATCACTCGGAGCCTGAGACGTGGAGATAAGGAATCACAGGAACGGGCTACGCAGCTTCATTTCAGTTAAAGTATTTTATCGTCTAACAAACAAGACTAATTATTGTGTAGATTTAAATGTGGGTCATTTTAAATAAGAGACTGATGAGACAAAAGGAACCAACAACTCCAGGAACCAGAACCTGAAGCTCTGCAGATTTATTTGTCTTTTATTTAACAAAAAGCTCTTTATCTGGAATCACTGCTTCATTGTCTCGTCCTTTTCTTTTTTTGTTTTAAAGCAAATGAAACTAAATTAAATGACAAAGCACGTAGATTTAAATAAAACAAACTGAGGAGGTGTTCATATTATTCTGTCCAACACACGGGGCTGCGTCGTGGTTAAAGATGGAGCCGTCTCGCTCTGCTTATTTCTCACTCGTTGTAAGAAACACATGACTTTAGGAGGGAGGACATGATTAAAAAGCCTGGTGAAGACAAAGTGTGTGCGAGGCAGAGGGGGAGAGAGCCCGCTGGCTGACAGATTGGCCTGCTGAGTGTGGATGTATTGAACATGGAGAGCTCAGCTTGGTTCTCGGAGGCAGTCGATCGATTGACGAGGATCCGCAGCAGAGAAGCTTCTTTGTTTCTGTTTGCGTCTGTTGACAGCAGGACGCTGCTGCTGCTTCACCGACTCCACCCACGGCCCCGGCGCTCCACAGCTACACCGCCGACCCACAGTCCTCACATCCCTCCCATCTGTGGACATATGGTGCGTCCTCTGTGTGTCTAAAGACGCTAATGTTGCTGCACAAACATTCACACGGCGTCTATTTGATGCCAGGAGCAACATTTAAACATATTCCAGGTCCATTTCCATGATCAGTCATTTAAAATGTTGACAACTCATTTCACACTTGGGGGCGTGTACTAATACTGCTTGTACAGTATAATAAATATGGACGACAGGACAGCTCTTCTAAAGTGAAGCTAAGGCCTGTGCAGCTCCCCCTGGTGGCTGGTTGTAATATAGGTCATATAAGCTCCGCCCCCTCGATGATAGTGGGTGGGACTTGGATCACATTGAAACACTAGATGAGAATTTTATTCCTGCTCTCACGGTGAGAAAGTTCATTCTGTTTAGTTCATTTCTGCTTCTTGAGAAACTCAACCTCATAAGCCCCTCCCACTGCAGCATGTGTCACACACGCTAAGCATTGTGGGAGATTTGCAAGATGGACAACGAGAGGCGGATCTCTATCCAGGAGAGATTAGCGGTTACACTGCTAATACTAGCATCTTGGAGCTCACAGAGCAGCATTTCGTTAGCATTTCCGCTATTTCGCATTAACCACGCCTGCTTCCAATTTCTGACCAATCACAGAATAGTTCGGAAACAAGCTGCAAGAACAAAATGACGTTCTGTTCTTGCAGTCCGAACTTCTCGCAGAGGATAGATTCTGTCATTTTAGGTTTAAGTTAATATAATGCCGATGGATATTCAAGTGCTATAAAAACAGGAAGTGACATCATGATGATTGACACCTGCCACTGCGGCTATGCTAGGCTAGCCTTAAGGTGCTTTTGGATCCAGAACCAGGTTTTAATTGTGCAGAGATTGTCTGCATTGAGGCTCAAACATGGAGACGACACACACAGAAGGAAAATAAACACACACACACACACACACACACACACACACACACACACATTACGGAGGCAGAGGAAGGCTAATTAGACGTCAGCTGAAAAGGTTAAAGGATCAAAGTGACAGCTGAGGATGGAGAGCAGCACGTCAGCACACATGAATCAGCAGAGCTCTGTCACACATTTAACGCATTCAAAGCCTGTTCACAGCGGTTTGGTTTCTCCAGAGACGCCGGGGTCTCGGTGCGATTTAAAACAAAGCTTTTCTTGTTTTTTTAAAGGCGGCCTGTGTGAATGCATGCACCTCAGCTTTACATGTGTGTAATCTGATCTTTTATTAAGACATTCCTGTTGCTAATTAGCTGATTTGTGATCATTTCTCAGGCTCGTCAACTAATCAAACGACTTCGGCGTCTAAACGTCTCCCAGAAAGTGAATGAGGTTGTAGAGATTAAACATTCAAACAGCGGTTATTTCTCTATGAGCCGTTAGAAGTCAGACATTAATTATTCACAGCTTGTTTAACTGCTCTGTTTGTGAATGTCAGGCCTCATTTTTATCAGGGCCCAACAGATGCACGTCTTCCTCCTGAGAAACGATGTGGAGGCAGCGATGGCCTGCTGTTATTGGTTCGTTTTTATAAACACGCCGGGCGTGAGGGAATCTGGCAGTTTTATTTTATGAGAATAACATTTCCACAGAAAAATCTTGTGAAAACTTTCCTCATAATCTACTAAAAGAGACGACAGCTAACTGCTCCTGCTGTACATCAGGAATCAGAACATTCATTTAGCTCTCAGCTGCAGATGGACACTGATCATTTAAATGACTCATTAATATGAAGAATATTTTATATAATTCAGGATTAAATAAAAGCTCTTTGTTAGGAAATGATTTAAAACGTCTGGAAACCAGCCTGACTGTTTATCTGGAGTCTCTCTGTTAGGAACTGATTCTGCTCCTGTAAAGATCTGCTGGGCCAATCAGATCGTTTGGGGGCGGGGCTTAATGTGGAGCCACGTGGAGCCGTGATATTGATGCCCCGCCCACACTTCCTCCAGACTCACTCATGTTTTAGTTGAATTAACACTTACGGCAACTAAAACGAAACTTATCCAAACAACTGACACGTGAACATTCATCAGCGTTATATTAACGACCTAAAACGACAGAAACCATACAAAAATGTATTTGATGTGTATTTTAGTGTTTTAGCTTAGTCCAAGCCCCGCCCACTAACATGGAGGGGGTGGAGCTTATGACCCATACTGCAGCCAGCCACCAGGGGGAGCTCTAGTTGCTTTAGCTTCACTTTAAAGGAGCAGTCATGGCGTCCACATTTATACAGTCTGTGGTATTTTCTTTTCAAACGATGAAGCAGCTCTGTCTACACTCTAGAAATAGTTTCATGCTCGTCTCATTAAGAGATATCCAAGAGGGTTACCTAGGCAACCAGAGACTGCACACTAGAGACCAACAGTTGGTTTAGACATGGACGGGGCTTAAGACTCCAGTAGTTACGCACTCTATAATGAGAGTGTCTTGTCTTTTATTGGTCTTTTGGGTTTCATATTTCTTCCTGCCGTACTTTAGTGTCTGGTCACGGTTCCGAGTCATTATTAATGCTACAGATATGAAACTGAACTGAGTCTGTCTGCAGAAACCCTGGAGTTAACCTTCAGCAGTCAAATGATTGAGTCGGTCAGAGTATCACAGCATGAATTATTGGTGTGAAAGATTAGTGAGGGAATAAAATCACAGCGTCAGGACGGAGTCAAACAGGTGGACGGTGGACAGGTGAGGACACGTTTGACGTAGAAGACAAACGATGACGTCAGCTTTGATGTTTAATCTGCAGCCCAACCGCCGCTTCATGGACTCCACCCACATGCAGATGGTGGAGGTGGCGTCTCGTCCCCCCGTCCCCCGTCCCCCCAGCAGCCAAATCAAACAACAGACTCTGGTCGCTGCTCGTCGGCAGATGGTTGTAAAATGTCTCTGTTGCTAAATTTGGCAGCAGCTTTGAGCTCCACTCCCACGGGACAGAAGAGGAAGGAGTTAAAGGAAACGTCTTCACAACCTCTATGACGGGAGCTCATGTTCAACGTGACACAGAGGCCGAATCAGAGCCGAGACCCTGACCCTTCATATCAGAGAGGACTCGTACCAGCAGCTAATGTTTGAGGAGGACAGATAAAGACTCGGCGGCATTTGATTCATGTTTGACTTTCAGTCGCTGCAGAAGTGAAGCAGGAAATGAAATCTTTAAAAAAAGAAAGAAAGAGATAGAGCCAACTCACCGTCTCCGTCTCCGGAGCCAGAACCAGGATCTGTGAGGACAGAAGAGACACGACAGGCGTCAGTCATCTGAGACGTTATCACAACCATTCAGAAATAACTGCACCGTGTTTTAGTCTTCATGCTCCTTTGTGTCTGAGACGGCTGCGTGAGAAGCTTCAGAGACAGAGGAGGAAAAACAACGAGGCCTCAGGTAATAATTACCAGTGAACGTCATCAGAGCAGACGACGCCTTCACAATGAACGACAACAGATAAATAAACAGCTGCTTCCAAAATGGCCGCCTTCATGGACTCTTTGCTAATTCTGAAAAACTTACGATCAGAATATTATTTATGCTGTTACTCGTGTTTCAGTCTTTGTCTGAGAGAAATGTGAAAATAAATACAATGAACTAGATTTATTTCAGCTCAAAAATATAAATTAATTAATGAATTAATTATTTTTTAATTAAATAGTTTTTAAAAGTTTAATTAAATAAACAAAGAATAAATTAAATTAATAAATAAAAATGAAAGTTAAAATTAAATTAAAATTAATTATAAATATATTATAAATAAATCACAAATAAGAAATAAATAACAAGAGAAGAAATAATACATTAATTATAAATACATTTTAAATAAGAAATCATAAATAATAAAATAAATAAAATATAAGTATAGAAATGATAAATAAATAAATAGTGGTCAGTCAATGCTAAATGTATTAGATACAGTTGAATTATTCCATTAATTCATGTTGTCACTGGGTTAAAATAAAAGGTTTCAGCTAAAAATCTAACATTTATTTTGACGATTATTAGTTTTCTTTTGCTCCATCTTTATCTGTTTGACCTCAACAAAAACAAGGCTCTCGTAGGGGGTAAAGAAAAACTAAAACTAAATTTCAAAATGCTATGAACTGTATCTACTTTGGTAAATATTAAAATAAAAGTAAAATAAAAACCTTTGTTTATAAAAATATTTTTTACATTCTGTCCTATAAACACCTTTAATTTCAAATAGAGTTTTCAGGTTATTATATCTTAAGGCAGGGTGACATTATTCACTGACGTGTTATTATTAGTAACTGATGCAGTGACTCTGGTCTGACGTTCATCTCTTGGGTCGTTCTCTGGCGGCGTAGCAGCAGACTCAGAGTGGACGCTGGGTGGACGGCTGCAGGACGTCCCGTTGGCTCAGATCTGCAGCTCCATCAGGAAATGGAGCGACGGCACAAAACTTGGCGCCGAGAGCCGGAATTAAGAAATGGACGGAGCGTTTGGAGTTTCTGGCAGGCGGCTGGCCGCTGCATTAAGAAATGGACACCGGCTGCTGCGTTCAATTAAATGTCACCTTTGGCTGCTGCACCTCTTCACAAAGTCACCACGAGAGAGCTGTTCATGGAGCACGAGGCAGAGAGACGCAGATATTAATGGACGTGTCAGCGGGTTATTGACTAAACGTTAAGAGTTTGGTTTCAGGCTGAAGCTCTAAACTCCCAACGAGGAAGAACCGCTCCTCCTCCACCTCCTTCAGTTACTGAGGACGAGGAGGTGCAGCCTGAAACTTTAGATTTACAGACGACGGCTGATCAATACGTCTGATCAGAGACCAACTGTTGCCATGGAGACGAATCAAATGATGCGAGCAGACACATGAGTTCACACCATGAAGAGGAGCATCAGATCTACTGGGAATAGAAGAAGAAGATGGAGAAAGAGGAGGAGGATGGGAAGAAGGTGGAGGAGGAGAAGAACGAGGAGAACAAGAAGGATGAGATGAAATACAAGGAGGAGGAGAAGAAAGAGAAGAAGAAAAACAGGAAGACGGCATGAAGGAGGAGGAGGAGAATAAGGAGGGAGAAGAGGAAAAGAAGATGAAGAAGAAGATGAAGGATGAAGAGAATAATAATAAAGAGAAGAAGAAGGAGACAAAGAAGGGAAGAGAAAGAAAGAGGTGGACAACATGAAGGAGGAGGAAGAGAAGGAAAAGAAGAAGAGGGAGAAACAAGAAGAAAAATGAGGAAGACGACATGAAGAAGGAAAAGAATACAGACAACAAGGAAGGGATGAAGAAGAAGAATGAGGAGGAGGAGATGAAGGAAGAGGAGAAAGGAAGGTAGGAGAAGAAGAAAAGAAGGAGGAAGTGGAGGAAAAGAAGTTGAAGAAGGTGAAGCAAGACAGGAAGAAGAAAAAGGAGGATCCTGAATGTCTTAGAAGACGACCAAGATGTCTCCACTTTGTCTCCATGGTCTCTGTCCACATTGATTCCATCTTGTTGTTCTACCTCCATGTTTCTGTCCCTCACCTGATGCTGATGAGTAGAGGTTACCACGGTTACCACCACCTCTCCTCCTCATCCATCAGTCTGAGGTTTTAATCTGACGATTGGAGGAAGAACGAGACGCAGCCAAGACGTCTGCCAATCAAACTCCAAATGAATAAAACATCAGAGAGCGTCACTGATGAAATGAGCTGCTCTCAAAGCTGTGGCACATCAGGAGTTTATTCTTCTGGTTTGATCAAACCTGAAGACGAAAAAGAAGAAAAACTCCAGGCAGACAGACGGGTCTATGAGCAGTGAAGGCTGGACGCTTTAAAGTTAAGATGCGTGTGATTAAAAGAGGCTGGAAGCGAGCTGGGCCGTGGATCTGAGACACAAACTGTCTGATCAATAAACTTCAAACAGTTTGTGGATTAAATGAGAAAACAGCTTCAGCTCCGAGGAGAGGAAACACGAGACGTTCTAGAAAAGCCTGAGAGACGCCGTGGACGCCTTCACTCTGATTCAGTTTACGGGTAAACCAGTGGTGCCAAACATACGGCCTGGGGGCCCAAACCGGCCCACTAGAGGGTCCAGTGTGGCCCCACAGAAGTTTGAAGGACATTAAGCTAACATGAATGTTCTCCATGTCCATGTTTGGTGTCTTTCTTTTCAGCACAACGTGATCTGATAATTCATGTTTCACTTTAACCTACTTTATTAACACACTGGGCCTAAAATACACAAAGACCCTCAAATCTGAACTAGAAACAATACTTATTAGAATAAAAACAACAAAAACGCTCAATGAACTGGTTTGAAACGTGAAAAATTTAATTATTTGTGTGTTTGGCGTGTTTCGTGTGTTTTATTAGTTGCTATATTAGCTATTAATAGATGATTGGTGAGGAAGACATCGGTGAAAGGAGGTGCCCACTTGAAAACCCCAATGACATGCTGCATACTGCTGTTGTTCAGATCAGGTTCCTGTTGTTTTCATGTTGCTTGGTAGCTATGGTTAGCTGCTGAGCGGGCCATACAAGCCAGCAGCGTTTAGTTAGGTTTTACAATGTTTGAAGAATCCTCTGCTGCTCAGTGGGCTTACAAGCCAGCAGCTTTTACTTAGTTTATGTAGATTATAGGTTAATCATCATATCACATGACTGTAGGTTTGGTAGGGCCTCTTAGCTGAACAGGGCCTGTGTCCTGTGTATTACTGGATATAGGTGTTCTCCCTCGTCAGGTGCAGCCCTTCAAAACAAACATATTTGTGCTGCATGTGGCCCCTGAACTAAAATGAGACTCTGGTCTGACAGGTCAGGAGTCTGGACTCTGAACATCTGGACAGCTGTGACGCTTCAATGCAACAACAAAATAAAAGAAATCCTTCAGCGGCGTTTCCCCAAAGCAAACACAAGGTCACCTGTAATCCAATTCCACGTTCAATTTTCCGTTCCGTTCTCAGACGGACACAGAAAACCTCTCTGGGACTTTTATTTATTTTTCCTGAAGGAGTCGAACAAGGACACAACTTTCATTATGTTGTCTGTTAGTTGACGACGACAGGAGCCAAAGTTTAGCTGCTGCAACTTTGAAAGTGTTTCTGAATAAATCAAAAAGGACACATTCTGGAGTCTGTCTGTTGGGAACTGGTCCAGCACAGATCAGATTATTTGTGGGCGGGGCTCTTTGTGGCGGCGGTGTAGAAGCGATGAAGCGTCAGCTGGTGACGCAATAAGAGGCCGAGGTGAGACGATGGAGGAAACGAATGATGAGATCAGACCAGAACATCTTCACTGAAGAAGAGGAGCATCACATCTAAGAATGGAGGACATGAAGAAGAAGATGATGAAGAAAGAGGAGGATGGGGAGGAGAAGAAGAACGAGATGAAATACAAGGAGGAGGAGAAGAAAGAGATTAAGGAGTAGGCGATGAAGGAAGGAGAAGAAAAACAGGAAGAGTGGAAAAAAGAGATGAAGAAGAAGGAGCAAAGGAGAAAGAGGAAGAGAATATGAAGATGATGAGGAGGAGGAGGAGGAGGAAGAGGAGGAAGAGGAGGAGAAGCAGGTGCAGCTGGAGGAGGAAGAGGATGATGAGGAGGAGGAGGAGGAGGAGGAGCTGCACCTGCTTCTCCTCCTCTTCCTCCTCCTCTTCCTCTTCCTCCTCCTCTTCCTCTTCCTCTTCCTCCTCTTCCTCTTCCTCCTCCTCTTCCTCCTCCTCTTCCTCTTCCTCCTCCTCTTCCTCTTCCTCTTCCTCCTCTTCCTCTTCCTCTTCCTCCTCCTCTTCCTCCTCCTGCTCGGGGAAATAAACTCAGCGTCGTATTCTCGCCGTCGTCTTGGCTCACAGCCGCCTAACGCTCCAATTACAGGAAGCATAAATCTGGAGCGGGGGGAAACTGGAGGCGAGGTAAGTGGAGGGCGTACAGCGGCACCGGATCCCCCGGAGTAACGGGTAATAAGAGCAGAGCGCCAGGCGCTGCCTCCTGGGAAATTAGGCCACTGCCCCTGCAGATGGAGATGACCGCCACCTCTGATGACGAGGTTTCTCTAAGTCGTCTCTCCAGAGCGGGATGAGAACGTAAACCCTGACCGTCCTGCAGAGACGAGTGAAGCCAGAGAGGCCGCCGGGGCTTTGGACAGAGACATGCTAACCTGTTAGCGCCTTAGCATGATGGCTGGAGGTCATTAAACCAGACCTGAGTTAATGCTGACAGACTGTTCTTCTCTTTACAGTCATGACAAGTTTTTTTTCTGTGTTGTTGATGTTCATTCAAGTTTTGAGCTGAAAAAAGTGATGGAGGAGGAGAAAGAGGAGGAAGGGTGACACGATATAAATACTGGGAAACACAGAGGCTGCTGCCAGTTTCTAATTTTTTAATTAAATAGAACTATTACTGTAAGACGCCGATACCTTTGAAATAAAACTCAGCCTAAACCTCAGTATTGCAAAGTCAGCAAACATCTTGGCACCATAAGCGTAAAGGACGGGAAGGTTTTAGGAGACGTTACTCCACCAGGAATAAATTCAAAAGAAGCTGGATCAGATCCTGAGATTCCTTCACTTCACTTTCAACAAACACTGAACGTCTGGAGCTGAACGTGAGGGTGGAGTCACAGAGATACGGAGAAAATAAAGCATCAACAACCAATCAGAGACATTTAGCTGTAAACTAACTGGTCCAGCAGATCTTTGCAGGACAAGAATCAGTTCCCAACAGAGAGACTCCAGAACAACTTTACACTGCAAATTTAAACGTCCTCCTCTGTACGGCCTGGAACTAGATCACATGAGTTTACATAAACTTTAAAACTCGCCATTAGTCGTCGAGAGAATGTTAGTGCTCTCAGCTTTAAATGGATGGATCTGCATGAATCAAGCAGAAACAAGAAATGATGCTTAGCAGACGTTCTTCATGGGTTTACTGACGTTTCTCAGGCAGCAGGTCAACTTTGGTTTTAATTCAACTCAGTTTCTATGGCGTCAATAACAACACATCTTGTCTCAAGACACTTTACAACATCCAGCCTGACTTTAAATATTTTACAGTGAAGCGGGTTTGAAACCTCACTCTGCATTTTTTGAAGATTTCGTGACGCTCAGACGTTTAGTTCCAACCTCGCTGGATCCCAGACGCTTTAAACGCCGTGCAGAGATATACGTCAACCTTTCTAATTTAATCTCAGAGATGCAGTAAAACTTCATTTGACTGGAATCTTAAGTGTCTTAAAAACAACTTAGAGTTTAAGTAATCGGATTATTGTTGTGATCTGATCCATTAAACCTCCGTACGGGGTTTAGGTCCTAATAGGCTGCACCGGCTTTGGGAGCAAAATGATTAAAGTGATGCAGGAGGTGGTGGTGGTGAATAGATACAGGAACAAATGACATGTGATGGAAATGTAACGCAGCATATTCTAATGATCTGGTATGATGAGCAACGAAGCAGCAGGAACATGGAGGAAAGCAAGCAGAAGCTAAAGTGCAGCAAACGTTGATGAGAACATGTTCCTTCATGTATTTCTGTGACAGCGTTTCTGCCGTAGCATCCAGTCTGCTAGAATAAAGTCATCACGCAGAGACTTTATCAAACAGGTTTGTTTAGGATCAAAGAACGATGAGGCTCCACTTCAACGCTAAATAAAAAGACACAAACATCTCTATTAATATTTAATCACAGCCACCAGCTCTGTCAAACATTAACCACCGCTGTACTCACTGCAAACCTCCATCATGTCTACACACCAACAACAACAACAACAACAACAACAACACTAGGATTCTGGGAACTAAAAACGTGTTGTCATTTGCTGCAGATGAAGGATTTAATATTAAACTATATTAATACTAAGCCTCAGACTGTCTCCTGGATTAAAGAGCTGCTGATTTAAGTCACAGTAATCCTCATTTCACTTTGGTCCCTCCTGAAGGGCCCCCGCTGGGCCCCCGGTCTCCAGTTTTAGGAGCACTTAGCTCTGGGAGGATTTGAATGAGTCCCATCCACGGCTCCTAATTAAAAATTGATCAGCGGTTGATTAACCGGCTCGTTGTGTGAAATCAATGCGACGCGTGACGATGTGCAGAGTTCAGAGGACGAGCTCTCAGCGTTTGATGTTCAGTCGATTAGAAACATAATGACACTGAAGCTAAAGGCCACCGAGGCGCTGCAGCCACGACGGCTACGGGGTGAAATTAAAACCAGCAGCGACGCAGAACTAATTTATAAATGGTCAAAGAGGCGGAGCTGAGGCTAACAACAGCTAGCTAACCTGTGAGGACGCCCACCTATCACTCAACGGAGCCACGCCCCTTAATTCTGCAGAAATTTAAGGTTTAATAGAATTTAAAAATCTATAAAAAAAGATCAACATTAGCTCTAGAGGCCAAACCTGTTCTTGTTCCAGGATGTAAACATGTTTATTTCTGCTGTAAAGTTATTTAACACTGACTCCTTGTTGGAGCCCCTAGTGGACGACAGAGGAACTGCTGGGGCCAATTAGCTCATGTGGGCGGAGCTTAATGTGATGATTGACAGGTGAGTAACAGGTGGTCTGGATGATGTGATACCAGACTCAGATTAGACCAGGCCAAGACTTTAACTAGACCAACTCATGTGATACTTTGTCAGTTTTTTCCAAAGTTCACACTAATCTGCATCGTAGTAAACGTTTGGTTTCCTGAGTCACTGTTTAAAGCCGAGAACTTAAAGCTGCATGTGGAACAGCTTTTATTCATTCAGGCTGCAGATGTGTTAGAGTCTATAGGCTGCTAATTACCTGCATGGACGAAGAACACGAGACGCAGCGTTACTCACCTGGATTCTTCACATTTAAATACTAATGACAGTGACTTTCTCCCTCCAGCCGGAGCCGAGCTCGTTTCTCCTCTTTAATAACGCTCATGTCATTAGTGCCTGATTGAGTCTTATCTCCACAGTTTCAATTAAAAAGCGCCATTCCAACATGAGCGACGAGGCGACACTCTGAACCCGTTAAACACCGATGGACGCCCTCACAGCCGCCGTTCGATATCCGTAAACGAAGCGTTGTGATTCACCTTTACAGCGAGACAATCAGCTAATCTATCACTGCTTCCGTCCGTCGGCACCGCGGCCTTCCTGAACCAAACTCACCGGTGGAGCAGGGCCCGTCCGACACCCGGGAGATGAGCCTCTGCTGTTTGCAGGACGCCTGTCGCCTGTAGCACTCGTTCTGGTAGGTGTCTCCGTTGGAGCCGCACACGGGGATGTAGTTTTTGTGGCACTGGAAGTCAAACACAGACGATGGTTAGGCTGGTAAAAAGTCCTGTCCTCCTCAGCTCTAGTTTTATGATCAATGTGGTCGATGCAGATGAAATTCAACGTGATTCTTGTGAGTCTCAAACAATGCATGCTGGGAAGTCTGCAAAACACGCATATTTATAACAGAAACACAAGAGAACAGAGCTGAACTGAAATGAACACAACCTACAGTACCACACAAACGTTCACTCGTACAAAGGTTCTGTTAAAGACTCTTCAGACGTTACCTGGTGGAATTTCTCCCCTGATCTATTAACTATTTTTAGAGTAGCCAACGTATGAAAGCACTGGAGAGCAGCGCCGCCATTAGCATCACGATTAGCATCTCCATTAGCATCTCCATTAGCGTCTGCTTTGGAGGATCTTGTCTGAAACATGACAACGACTCCAAGGATGTTCTCTGGTGAGTTACTCATTCTTCTCTAAATCTAACTGAAATAAAAAGTGTTAAATCAAGTCGTGTGTTTATTAATCTTCCAAGATAACTCATCTTAGTTTTTGTGTTTGTGAGCGTTTGACTCGTTTCTAGTGTTTTGCTCCTCTATTTTCTTAAGAAGAGAACCAACACAACTCTAAAGGTTCTACATGAACAAGTGCAGACACTGCTTTGTTCATATTTTCTTTGTGTCGACACAAATCTACCCGTTGTTTTCTGTCTTATTTGTGGGTTCACTAAGGCGAGTTCTATTAGCAGATCATTTTCATTATTTAAAATAATTTATTCCTCATTTTTGCAGTGTGCTGTGAACTGTTCAAGAACGTTTTTTTTCTTGTGCCGCCGCAGAAAGAGAAGACCAGGAGACGTTTCTTAGAAAGCAACAAGATCAGAGCTCAGATTAAAACGGTTTCCTCCAGGTCCAGGTCCAGGTCAGGATCTGGACTCCATCAGCAGCCTTTTACAACTGAAGAAGCTACTTTAGGTTAAACGTCTTCAAGAAACTCTACAAGTCCAGTTGCTTTTGTTTCAGCTTGACACGATGGGAATCAAACAGCTGCAAAGAAATCACAACTGAGAGAGATCAACAAGAAGTGATGGACATTAGAGAGACGACACCGTCCCATCTGGTTTGGGACCTTCAGCAGGTCTCCATCAGGTCCTCCAGACCCTGTAAAGGCTGTTTGAGGGCTGGAGTTCCTCCTGGTCATTAAACCTAAACCAGGCTCAGATGCTTTGTGGGAACCCCTTCAAAGGAAAAGCACGGGGGCGATTCCTCTGTGACGTTTTACAGCGTGGCGTCTGAAAACCAGCTCCACATCTGCAGGCCGTTAGCCTCATGTACGATGTGAGCGGGTTTCTAGCGTAGCTTAGCTCCACTCTGCAGCCAAGGACACATATCAGTGTTCAACAATCCATATTCTATTAACTCACAGCCATCAATCATTTAGCAGGACCCCCCCACAGGTCTGACCCCCGTTGACCTCCAGCAGGACAGACACCGCCACACATTCACATCCGACAGAGAAAACACGTCTTTATTAAAAAGATAACGACACAGGAACAGAACCAGGGCCAGAGAACCGAGCGTCTACGTGGACAGTTCATGTCCTTCACATCCAAACTCAGCTGAGACAAGAGAACTGGTTTTTATTTGGATTTTTTTCTGCCCCGTCAGGATTTTTCTTTTTTGCCTTATCAGCGGTTTTCTAAAATAATCTGCCAGTGAGATGTGCTTCTGTTAATATTTGTTGTAATGTGACGTCCTGCTCAGGCTCATTATCATTTCCAGCTCTAATCAGCTCAACAGAAGCTTCTGTGCTCGTTTCACAGCGACTGAAGTTTTAATGACCAGGAAATAGACGGAGCCCCGCTGCTTCCAGCAGGTAGTGATTTATTTACAGATTACTGCTTTAAATGACGCACGTGTCAGGCTTCAGCCGGAGGTGGATGTTTGATTTTGTGGCTGTGTGGCCCTGCCGGCAGGTGGGCGGGTGGAGCAGATGGAAGGAGCCTCCGTCAGGGGCAGGAAGAGCTGCTATCAGAGCGGGAAGTGACTTTAATGAGACTCTGTCATTTTGATAAAACATAACACACACAGGGAAATGTGTGTGTGTGTATGTGTGTGTGTGTGTGTGTGTGTGTGTGTGTGTGTGTGTGTGTGTGTGTGCAGACTGTGACTGATTTACATTGCAGCCACACACACACACACACACACCTGCAGAAAAACTAACTATCAAGTTCTAATCTTCAGACACGCTGTCAGATAAATCTCCTGCAGACTGCTGACTCGAGGCGTAGACTCAGATTTATACGTCTGCATTAACCGAGCTGAGCTGTCAGATACGTTTTACTTTCATGCGGCTGAAAACGCTACGAGCAGAATCACCGCCGCCAAAAAGATGCAGACCCTTCAAAATAAAAGCTGAGAGAAGAGAGGGTATCTTTGGAGACTTTGAAACTTTACCGTAAAGTCAATAAATCTGATTACTGGACAAACAGCAGATGCAGATTCAGACCAAATAAACCAAGGTGTGCACAGGTTAGAGAGATCCAAAGCTGCAAATGTCGTCAAACTGACACGTTTTGTAAACTTCTAACTGAAAAAGTTGCCAGATGAGGATAAGAGACGTCAAAACTGGACTTGAATCTGTTTTTCTGCAAACTGCAACTCCAACAAAGTCAATGCAGCACAGATGTAGCTTCACAAACACCACTGCAGCCACCGTGCTTAGTAGACTCTTTGTTTAATATTAAGTTCTTCACGTCTAGAGTCCGAGAACCCTGGAGGTTTAAATGTGAATGAACCCAAAGCGTTGGACGTCTCCTGAGGACCGGGACGCTTCAGGCTGGTCCTCCTCTCTGGGTGCCGGGTGCAGCCTTCCCTCTCTTTGTGAATGAGTTCAGGTTTAGCTTTCAGCTCACAGAGCGTGACGGCCAGCGTTAAACAGCCTCGCTGGTAAACGTGTCTTCCAGGCGCTGCCCTTCACGCTGCTGCTACTCAGATCAGCGACAAACACGACCGACCGGAGAGTAATTCTATTTCCTGTCGTATCGGAGGAAGACGCTGCCGGCAGGTCATCTGGTCAGACACAGCTTCATGGTGTTCTCCTCATTTTAGCTCATAAAACCAGAGGTGTAGCTCCTCAGCCCCGCAGACGACCCCCACCTGAAAGAACTCAACCTAAATGCTGTGTTCATGAGTCCATCTACGACCACACTTGAGGCTCTGCTTGCTTTCCACAGCGTTACAGCGATCACTTCCTGGTCTAACTTCCTCCATTAGCATTAGCCAGCTTAGCTAGCAGAGCAGCGTGTCCAGAAAGTCTCGTGTGGACATTTTATCCACAGGTCTCTGTAGACTCTAGAGTGTATCTGGGTATGAATGAAGCAGGAGACACGCTGACTGCTTTCTATTTCTGCTCCTCTCAGCTCTGGAGCATTTCACAGCGTCCACATGGCGACGGCTGAATGTTAATGAGGGAGGTGAATGTGACATTCTTCACTCTGAGTTACATCATAAACTCTTCACACATGTTTGGAGCTTGTAGAAAACTTCACTTCTCTTCACAGGAAGCCTGCGTGACCTGCTGCGCCTCCAGCAGCTCTGACTGTGTCATTAGTTTTCACTTTTATTCATCATCATCTCAGCCTCTGCTCTGCTTTGACCACATATTTAAAGAAGAAGAAGAAGAAGCGGATGTCATCTACCTGGAACTGGCAGACACATTTGAGCTGAGCTCCGTCGTCTCTGCAGACGCCTCCGTATCGGCAGGTGGAGTCGTCACAGACCCTCAGGTCGCTCTTCTTCTCTGACAGATCTGCAGCAGAGACAAAGACAAAAGCAGAGGATTTAAATAAAGAAACAAGGCAGCAGCACGTCCAACAACTGAGACGGTTTATGGACTAGAGGTGAGTTTACACCGAGGAGATCACAGGTGGTGGTGGTACGTTACGGCCCAGTGTTCTGCCGCGTTCCGTTTGAAACTAAACTATTAACTACCTAAAATGACAGAAACCATCATTGAAAAATATGAAATATTTGACGCATATTTTAGTTTGAGTCAAGCCCCGCCCACTAACCTTGAGGGGGTGGAGCTTATGACCTATACTGCAGCCAGACACCAGGGGGAGCTCTACTTGATTTGGCCGTTCATCAGATCACAAGGGTCCGGTCAAACGTCCAGGTGTGAACACATCCAGGACACAGTCGTGTGATTTTAAATTAAATGGACGAACTGGTCTGATCACTCGGCTTCAGCAGGAGAAGAAAAGTTCTCTTAACAAAGTATTAAATAAACTCTGGTAGAAACTAAATGCCAGAGGATCCTTTCAGCTCGGACCCCGCTGAGGTTTCTAATCTCAGAACCGTTTCTTATCCTGAATCAGTTTTGGCCTTTAAAGTTTCACAGCTGATCAGTTAATAAAATGTCATGAAGCGATTACTGACGCTTGTTTTCTCATCTGGAGGACGGACGCCTGATAATAACAGGCCTCCTTCTCCTTTGAGATAAACGCTGCGGCTTCCTGCTCGTGTGTCGGCGTCACCAGCAGCAGCTGAGGAGGCTTTGAGGAGCGGCGTAACGGCCTGTAATTAGCACCAGCACACACCCCCAACGCCGCCGCTGACCGCAGCAACAAGCGCCCACGAAAAAACCCTCAAGCTGAGACAAACGGAGAGATGTGAAGCTGCAGCCGAGGCTTCAGACAAGAAAACTAAGAAAACTGACCTTCAGAGTCAGAGACGAAGCAATGCAGCGCTACGAGGCTCAGGGAGATGCTTAAACTCAACCAGTCACAGCAGCATGAGCAGGTTCATCCAGTGCGCTTTAAACAAAAGGACTGCAGATTAAAATAAAACCACGGCTCATGGTTTTATTTAGTGTTTTACGTATGTACCTAGAAGAGATATGTTTGGATCAGAAAGCTCCATGACTCAGTTCATATCGAGTGTAAACGCAGAGAAACATCTAACAGAGACTAGAAGCTGAACTTCATTTCATTTCTTTCCTCATCACTTTCTTCTTCTTCTAGGATTTTCACCAGTGTACACACTCCAGCGCGTATCACTGCCCTCTGCAGGTCAAATCATTTACTACACCCACACTTCACACCGTGCTTGCTTTCCACAACGCTGCTGCTGCTGCTGCTTGATCACTTCCTGATTTCCCAAACAATGGAACATGTTTTCATATCTTAATAAAAAGCTCAGAATCCTAAATGTTTTCATTTGCTATTTGAAAATCAAATGAGAAATGGTTTAAAGTGACGTTAAAGGTCAAAAACTGTAGCTGAAACGACAAAATGATGAGACAGGACGACAAAATAAAAGCAGAAAGTCAGGATTAAGTCTGTTTTTTAGTCGTGTGCTGTCAGTCTGGACGTTGTTTGGATGGTTTCATGTCACTGTGACGTGTTAACACCTGTAGAAACTAGATTTTCTTCCCTGGACGTGAGCACGTTGATGTTTTGTGTTTGTCTGATGGTTTCTTAAGCGTCGTCGTATAAAGCTCAGACCGAAGCAGAACGTCCGGCCGCTCTGTTCTGATCTGCAGCTCGTTCACGGCCAATTAAGGCCGAGCAGCGGTTTCATCCATCAGCAGCCCGGAGGCCGACGTACGCCGCTCCGTCAGCTGAAAGCGAGACGAGCGTGAGCTGCTTCCTGTCTGCAGGTAACCAGGTGACAAACGCGTCTGCAGACGTCTGCTTCCAGCCTGAGACGTCAGCGTGTCCACGCCGTGTTATCTGTCCCAGTCGACCGCGGCCGTGCTGCTGCCTTCATCCATTTTACAACAGAAGCAGAGATTTGAAAAGCACATGATTCCCTCTGAGCAGAACCAAAGGAGCTGACGGAGCGTGGCAGCCGCCGCCGCCGCCGCCGCCCAGGAGGCACATCCACCTAGCAAATCCCCCGAGCTCGGTCCAGTCGTCATGACCACCCAGCCAACGCCGCCGCCGCCTCGTTATCTACCCCCCCCCCTCTCCTCCTCCTCCTCTGCAGCCCTGACTCCAGGAGGCCGACGTCAATACCTCATCTTCAGCCGTCTCTGAAGCCTCTCGGCACAGAAACCGTTTTTATTTTTTTACGATACTGGATCTTTGTGATTCAGGGAGACGTCGTTAAAATGTTGGATTTGAGCTTTGTTTGGTTTCTGACACGGCCTCAACGTCTGCAGACTGTTTTGTGATCGGACATAATGTTGCTCCTGGCTCTGGTGTGACACTGGTGTCATTATGGCGGCGTGCACCGATGCAGCGTCGTCGCTAGTTTCTGTCGTCTCCTTCTGGTTTATCGGTGACTTTCTCTCAATCTCTGCTCACATGGATCACTTTAATCTGGATTTACAAACTAACCCTGTTTCACTCATATTTAGTGACTTGATCTCTGGTGTGACGTCTCCTCCACATGTCAAACTGAACTCTTCCTCCTCCAGTTCACAGACGGTTTAATCTGAGTTAGGAGAAACATGTCTTGTAATCTGAGGTGAGATTTTTACAGACGTGGTTGATTAGCATGAGATTAAAACCCTGTTCACACGGGTCTAGTTTAACCTGAGGACCTCTAGTGTTCCTCTGGTGCAGCAGAGACAGAACTGTGGACAGTAGAGTAGAAGACATTTTTAGTTGATTTATTTATGTGAATGAGAGACGTCCACAGCTAAACCTGATCCAGTGATAATACCACTAAAGACCACGTCAGACGTTATTTTACTGGAGGTCCTCAGGTTAAACTAGCTCTGCGTCAACGGGACTTTAAACGTCCATCTTTGATGTCTCAGGTAGTGCTGTTTAAATTCTGCTGTAACTCTGAGTAACAGGCTGAGGACCAGATAATCGATGCTACTCACTGCTTCATGTTTTAGATCACTGCATCTGTAAGAAATAACATCTGAGCGCTGCAGAGTACTTTCTCCTCCTGACACACAGCACATCATTTCAAAGAAACCAGACCTTGAGACAGAGAGACACAGAGAGACACAGAGAGACAGAGAGACAGAGAGACGGAGGGTTTCATTTCATAAAGAAGAGCATAACTCCTCAAGGACTGCCGTGGCGTATCGATTCGCTTCCCTGAGAGCAGAGACGTGATCCTGAGCAGAGTCCTGGAGGAGGACAAGGAGGCGGCGTGACATTCATGTCAAATATCAACGCCACTGATGCATGATGGGAGCTCAAACCTCCATCACGCTCAGAGACACAAACGCTCCAGCCTCGTAGTCAAAGTAGGGAAATATAATGTATTAAACTAAGACAGAATTAAAGAATTAAAATTATAAACCTTTTCTGTTATTGTGTCGTCTAAAAGTAAAAACAGAAAATTAATGTTCTTTCTACTAAGGAGACGTCTTGTCCTTGAATGAACCAGGAAGTCATCTGCAACATCTGGAGTTTCCTCTCAGGTCTCTCTGGTCCAGGTCTCTCTCTGGTCCAGGTCTCTCAGGTCTCTCTGGTCCAGGTCTCTCTGGTCTCTCTGGTCCAGGTCTCTCTGGTCTCTCTGGTCCAGGTCTCTCTGGTCTCTCTGGTCCAGGTCTCTCTACCAGAGCCTGGACCGTCCACTGGAGACCAGCAGCGTGACGATGGTGGGGAGGCTGGTGGAGGCGGGGGGTGGTGGTGTTTGTCTCATCTTTACAATCAAACCTATAAAATCAAACGTTTTCATCCGTTTTGTCCCGGATGAATCTCAAGATGTTTTTATTTATTTATTTATTTTTTATAAAGAGGACGTCCTAAATGAGCGAAGCCTTCCACCACCAGAGATGAGAGGCAGAGCGAGCGCTGAGGATGTGAAGCTCTGTTCATTCTGATGAAGACTAAACGCTGCTGTTTGTTCCCGAGCTCCTGCAGCAGCTGGATGAAGACATGAAGAGCTCCTCCTCCTCCTCCTCCTCCTCCTCCTCCTCCTCCTTCTCCTCCTCCTCCTCCTCCTCCTCCTCCTCCTCCTCCACTCCCACTTCCTGCATCTTGTTTCCACGGGCAACACAGGGACGCTGATGCTCTTCACTTGAATGTTTTGCACGTTTTCCGTCAGCGTCCGTGGTCTTCAGGAAGTTTTTAGTGAGGTGAGAAGAAGGAAATCTGTGGTTTGAGAGTCTAGCAGTGAGACTTAGGAAAGTAGAAGATAAAAGTCACTCCTCCATGAGCTGGAGAGCTTTGACAAACATTTAACTGTTTAAAAGACGTTACTTGGATGAAACATCTCCTCCTTGTCTCATCTTGTTCTCAGACCTACTTCAGACTGAAATGAGTTTTTCTGATCAGTCTAAATCAGACCTTTCCTGCTGCGCTGGACTCAAAGCTGCTCAGTAACCATCTGATGATGAGACTGAGGCTAAAGCAGCTGCAGGAAACCTTTGACCTCAGCGCTGACACGGAGCAGATGCTGCAGAATGACCTGCTGTCTCATTACCACCCTGCCTTCCTCCTCACCCTCCTCACCCTCCTCGGCTGCGAGCGGCCTGGAGGGTCGGCGGACGCTCGGCTCGTTTGGCTGATCTTCACCTGGGAAGCAGAGGGAGTGCAGCGCAGAGATAACAGCTTTGATGTTTTATTCATGTCGGACAGATTTCCAACGACACAAAGACTCCTTCCAGGTCCATCCCGGAGTCTGACGCACGGGCGGCAGGAAGTAATTGACCTCCAGGGAAAGGCTCTCTAACAAGGGGGGGTCAGCGAGGCCGGAGGACTAACGAGACAATAAAGCTTCAGATCGGCTGCAGCGAACGAGTCCGGATGCAACCAGTGAGCTAATTACTCAGTGATCACCTGGAGGCTTTTCATCGGCTTTCTGCAGTTAGTTGGTGTTTTGTTTGATGCTTGCGTCGTTTCAGGCTTTTATTTTGGCGGTGCCTTCACCTGCTACTGAGGAGGAAGATAAACAGATCAGTTGCTGTAGACGTAGCTGAAGGCGGGATGTCCTGACTGGTGTCTTTGACTTCCTGGTTCCTCCTCCAACCTTCAGTCCTTCATCAGGACACCAGGGTCCTCATGTGCTAACGTTCTGTACGTACTCGCTCACGTAAAAGTTCGTATCAGAGTGAAACGTCCGGGATCTTTGTACGTACCAACGCCAACGACGTGGCTGACGTACGTAGGATTCTACAGATGTGGATCCTTTGGCTTTGACTCTTAGAGGTGATGCTGGGAAACTGTCATCAATGTGAAAACTATTACTGCGACCGATCGGGACTGAGCCAGTCCACCCTGAGCAGAGCCATGCAAGCCGTGTGGGACGGAGTTATCCTCATGTCAGCCAGGTAGATCAGATGGTGCAGGGTCAATTTAAATATAATTTAATGCATATTTAAAAGGGGCGTGGACAGGGAGGAGTCAGGTACGCTGGACTGGGATGAACAAAAGAAATGTGCTTTGAAAAGCTTCTAAATCTGAGTTTACGTCACGATTTAGAAGGAAATCTACACAACTCTTCATATATGAGGCTCCTGGTCCCTGTTCCTCTAGAGGAGGCTACACCTGAGAGTCTTCTTCTTCTTGAGCTGATGTCGTCATTATAAGAGATTCCTTCTGTCAGCGTCATGGTTTGTTCATTAACACTATGACACTAACGTTATTATTATTAATTAGTAACACCACATTTCACCAGATTAAAAAAATACTTCTCATCAAAATATATTAAAGTACAACAGTACATGATAAACTGAAGTACTTTTATTACATTTCCAACTATAAAACGTCTCATAAAACCAGGCGGCGAATATTAAAAGACTCTATAATTTGAGAAAAATTAGGGAAGCTTTAACGAATAGCTCCTAAAAAACTAAATAAATAATAGAGGTAGGAACTAGAAATTCTGTCCACCTGTTCCTGGGACATGTCAGACTTGTCCACTGAAGACACAGTCTTAGACATAAAGGCACTTTTGTAAAGGTTTTTGGACGAAATGAATTCCACTGGAAATGACCACTAAATGATATTTACTGACGAGCGTTGCGCTAAATAAGACAAATCTGGCTGCAGGTTACTATCATCGTCTGATTTAACAAAGAAACACTAATGAACACGAGTCTGTAGAAGAAAAGAAAAACGAGACTGGAGCAAAGAAACGCTCCCAGCTTTGATAACGCCAGGAAACAGATTAAAGGTTCCTAAAGACACAACTCAGACAGCAGCAACAGAAACCACATGACACCAATCAATCAGGTGAAAATCAGCCAGCGTTACTGTTCCAGGGTTAGATGTGTTCTCGTCTTAAGAACCCGGTCGTGTTCCTCCTGTGATCTGCATCGTTTCCTGATTTAACTCTGATGAACCTTTGATCTAAAACGTCTCAACCAGATGAAGAGTCAGACCAAAACGTGAGGGAGGGAGTCAATTTAGAAGATGCATGTCCCGCATAGTTCTGCTAAACTTGGAGTTATTAGTTTGAGAACGCTGGAGGGATGCTGGCGTCCTTCCTCCTCCTCCTCCTCCTCCTCCTCCTCCTCCTCCGCTGAGGTGAGAAACAGCCGCTGAGGTGTGGCAGACTTCAGACGGAGGCGTTAAACGAGCCCGGCGAAGGCGCTCGTTATCCGGTGAAGTGAAACTCTCTACCTTCCCTCCTCCGCCTCGCTCACCTGCTTCCTGTCGCTCTGATGATGCTTTAATCAGGCTCCCGGCTCAGACCCTCCCTCTTTACCAAAGCTTTTATCCACGAGCCCAGAGACGCTGCTCGTCCACAGTTTAACCGTGTCTCTGTCGGTGGCTCAGCGTTTTTAATTACTCTCTTTATCTGATTCATAAAAAGGATGCGGCCAGGGTCAAACAGCTTCCACTCGCTTCGCTCCCATTTAAGACGTTTTCTCCAAAAGCCATTTTAGACTTTTAAAGCTCTATTTTTAAAACGCTGCACTCAGAAAAAAGGAGGAAGTAAAGAGAAACGTCAGAACGCTGCTGAAGCTCTGCCTCCCTGTGTTTTTGTTGTTACTGTTAATGGAAAAGCTATTTGCAGACATAAAGCACTTCCCGCTATAAATCTGGGTCTCTCTGATTTGCAGGCGAGGGTCTGTTTTGCCTGCCTCCATTATGCAGCCTCACATTATGAGCAGTAAAAGCTGCAGGATGGTGAGCACCTCTCAGACAGTTTGACTGGAGCCCTCAGAGGAGTGGGACGGCCGGCGGGGAGACTTTAAAGCTCTCTGTCTCTCTGGGACGTGTCTCCATCCTGCAGCTCAACGCCTCGGCTGCAGACACACGTGTAAACCCTCAGAGCGCGCTGTAATGTTTTATTAATGTCATTAACAGTGACGCCGTCAGTGGAAGCTGCTGTGAACGTGTCCTCACGTCTGCTTCCAGCTGGATGGCTGCGTTATTAACAGCGTATTTACTGTGTCTCTAAGTGATTCTATCTGAGCACACGTTTTCATTCTTTCTTTTAATAAAGTATTTATTTTACTGCAGAGGAGAGACGAGGCTACAGCTGTTCCACTTTGTTCCAAGCGTGCGCGCTAACGACGCGTGAAAAGTAGACGAAGAAGAATTACACACGAGAGAGGGACAAAAGTCAGCAGCTGAGCTCCATCGCAGATTAACGTCTACCTGTCAGAGCCAGTCGTCCCTCAGAGTGGACAGACGCAGAGACTTTTCAGAGACACTATCCCAGCTGTCATTGGGTCACTGTCCACGCTGGACAGTTTAGAATCACACATGAACCTAACCAGCATGTCTTTAGATGGTGAGAGTAGAGCTGCACGATGCCAAACGGTAACGGTTCCTACTATACTAGAAATTCTACACAACAGTACTACTGTGGTTTACTATACTACCGGTGCTAAATAGAGGCGGGCTCTACTCTCCTCCCAGCCTCTCAACACATGCTACTCCCTTGTAAACAAACCAACACGGCAACTACTGCAACTGAACTACACAGCTGCTGAATGATTGGCTGTTTGCCTGTTAATGGTGACGCCCGGGGTTATGATATGAGGCTGGGTCCACCCGTCTGTTAACTGATCGGCTGTTAGCAGCTCCGCTTCGATAGAAATTCGCTTCAAAACAAACAACAAGCTAAAGTTTTGTCTCGCTCAGACACGTGCAAACAAGAGACAACACACTCACCACAATATGGACTAAAACATTTCTGGTTTTTATCACGTTAACGATAAATAAACACCAGTTCATTCTAATCTTTTTGACTCTAATGCATCAAGTTTTCTCACTCGTTGTTGTTTTGTTCCCGGACTCTTTGGATGAAGTCGACGCTGCTTCTGCATCTTTGCTCATTTTCTGTCTTTCTTCATCTTCTGGTTTGTGCTTGTGTTTGAGGTGGTGGAACAAATTAGTGCTGTTACTGTCCTTTTTATTTATTTATAAATTTATTTGTTTGCAAACCTTGCATGTTGTAATTTGCTGCTCCACGTCAGACTTTTTAACCCCTTCATGTCTAGTGTCGCTAATTCACGACGCACTGTTTCCGTTCAGACTGCAGCTGAAATAACGCATGTAATACTCCAATGTTGGTTTGTGCACATTCAATAAAATCCTAGGAACCTTTAGCAAGCACTAGTTCCTGGTAGGACCGGCTGGAGTGGTAACACAAATACAAATATTTAACTTCTTTATATAATTGAAGAATCAATTGAGGCGTTAAGGGGTTAAAACCAAACCAGATAATGGAGGTGGAGCCTCGTTTAGGAACGAGCTCCTCTCTGCCGGCGTATCTGCTCCACCTTCCACCATCGTCAGTTTGTCAATATTCCACACGTGTTGGGCTGAGAGTGTGTCGCGCACATATATACGTCATCAATGGGAATTTATGGTTTTTATCACGGGATGACATATTCTTACCGTGGAGAATGTTTCTGATGATATATCGTATACGATGAAATATCACACATCCCTAGTGGCACCACTAATTTTACCCAGAACCGTGATACTTTATGTGGTATAGTATCTTGGAACCCACGCAGACACAGGGAGAACATGTAGACTACACACAGAAAGGAACCAGTCGGACATGATGGATTAGAACCCAGATCCTTCTTCTTGCCCAGAAATGAGTCAGAATAAAGTTTATTTTCTTGTGTAGCAGCTTCAGACGCACCGTATCATCGGTATCTGTGCTCAGCTACACACATTCTTTTCAGAGAACCTCTAAAACCACCTGCATCGGCCGCTGTGGTGGGACTGAGGGTGTGAACACGACACCAGCGTAACAGATCCATCTGATGGTAGATGTTAGCGTTGGGTGTCAGCGTTTGCCGACCTCTCTCTTCCTCCAGATGCTTCCATCCCGGAGGTGCAGCCTCCTCACCACCAACCTCTTCCTCACCTCCTTCCTGCAGCTCCTCTCCATCCCCTCAAACCGCCGTGTAATTTGCATAATTGCAGCACCGCAGCCTTTTTACGGGATCATTTGTCTCAATACAAAGGCGGCCGGTGAATTGACGCTGCGGCGGCTCAGGGGGCGTCGGCGTGGACTGTGGTGGAGGAGTTTAATTGTAGCTTCCAAAACACTTCAACCTCAAACCGCTCTGGTTTCTATGTGAAATCACTAAAAGCTTCATTCAGGGAGAAAAAAACGTTCATTTTGATTATCACTGCTGCCCATCTGCAGCCAACGGCCGCTTCCTCTACGACTGGATTCAGCTGATCGTCTGCTCAACATCCAGGAAATGGACACAAGAGACACACAAAGACACTGGACACCATCAACACCATGTCCACAACACCTATGAGATGTTTACAGATCCTTGAACCTTGGAATAAGTTGTGATGTACAGTTGTAATCTCATGCGTAGGTTTTCTACTTCTGATCACCACTGGAGAGAAGAGAAAGGTCTTGAGCAGGAGTTCAGATGTGGATCAAACCTACAACCGTGAAAATAACGTCTTTAAATGCAAATGCACAGTGGATGGTGGCCGTGGTGCATTGTGGGTGATGTAGGCATCCCATTTTAAATGCATATGTCTAAAATGCCGTGACATCCTGCACAGAGGATCAGTCCTGGAGGCGTTTCCCGCGGCTCCATCATCAGATCAACACTTTAACTTGTCGACTTATTTTCTGCAGATCTGCAAAACCGACGACGGCACCGTCAGCTCAGCGGTGCTACACCTTTAACTCTTAAATTAAAATCTCAGTCTGACTGACGCTGGTGCAGACTTCTGTGTGTTTGTGGTTTACGTCACGAGGCACAGCGGTAGAGTTTCTACCTCCAGCTTCTAAATCTCTCGCTCTCATCCTGTGCTAACTGTAAACTGGGAGCTACTGCAACCAAATCATTTCCTTAAAGCATTGTTGTTGTGATTCTGAGGAGACGGGCCGTGTCTCAAACTGAAGCTCACATCGTGTCACGTGACGCTGCTTCAGAATCAATGGCGAGTTCTATCTGAGCGGCGTCGTTAACGCGGCGGCGTTGAGATTCATGTGATTGGTTTGTGTTGGGATGAGGTTAGAGGCTGAGAGGAAGATAAAAACATCCTGAGAGCTGGAAATTGAAAATGCAAATGTGAGAGCAGATCCAGAAAACCCAGGACGACCCCCGCGTGCGTCTGTCAGGTCTCTTTGACTTCCTGACAGCTGCTTTAAGCAAACCTCCCTTCTAATGACGCTTTCTGAAGGCATTGTCCCTGACGTGAGGCTGGACTCTTTGTTCGGGCTTCAGCCTGCGACAGATTCGGGGCTGGCGGCGAGCTCGTGGCGTCCGCGGGCCTCATAAACAGTCCCAACATGCACTGGGGCCGTAAACAGTCTGTGAGAAAGGCCTGGAGGGGACAAAAGCCCCTCTCAGGCCCGGCCTTGGCTCTGTGTGCTCGCTCTGAAGAGCTTTCCACAGTAAAAGCAGCACTTCACCACAAAAACAAAGCAGATTTACTGCATCACACAGACACAGCTGATGAGGACACGGTCTGTGGAGGAACAGCCTCAAACATCTTAAACTAATACGAGCTGTGATCCCCGAGGCCGCGTCATCGTCCCGGATCGTTGTTTCCTGCACCGGAAACGATGCATGACTGGAAACAAAGAGCGGTTATGATGGAAAGCAGCGCTGGACCACGAGATTAGTGTCAGACAGTCGTCTCTCTTTGTCAAACGGACGTGTCAGCTGCTGTGTGAGGCTAATCTGAGGGTTAGCCGCTACGACCGGCACGCTAACGTCCTCCCAGTGACAACAAGGACGTCTGAGATCTGACGAGAGCGAGTTTAAATGTTTTCTGGGATCAGAGCTGCAGCAGAAACAAAGAAAACAAGAAACACAGCGTCTGTTTTCACAGGAGGAACTGCTACCTTCTCCCTGGGACATCCAGCGTAGGACCAGATTCATCAACGCTGAAAATAAATGTTAGCTGCAGCTGAACGATGCTAACCAGGAAGTCAGAGTCTGGAGTCTCTCTCTTTAAGATCTGCTGAGCCAATCAGATCGTTTGGGGGCGGGGCAGTAACAGCAGTTATAGAAGTCGTCTGAGAAGTTTACAACTAAACGTCTGATTGGTATTTTGTCTCTGAATCACAATGAAATCCAGATGTTATCCAGAAGTTTGAGAAGATTGAAATTTGTTTCGTCTTGACCAGATTATTTGCAGATCGTCCAGAAGGATGGATTTAAGACAACTCTGAGACAAAATGTTGTACGTCAGCCTGGACGACTGTTAGCAGCTATAAATCACAGAGGCTAACAGTTAGCAAGCTAACGAGCGGCTAACTTAACGAAGAGAGAGGTTATAAAACAAATACTGATTAAATCCCAGCTCGTTCACAAGGACTCAACAACACCAGTGTCTCATAAAACATCAGAACTCATTCCATTCATCAGATATTTGCTCAAATTAAGCCGCTTGATTGGACGGGAGTTAAAATGTCAGTGTCCATGATGCCTCCAGTCTCCTCTGACTCCCAGAGTCCAGCTCTGTTACTTCAGTGTCATAGTTCCTGAGCTCTTACTGACTGAATGTGGAGATCTGATCTTAACTAAACCTTAAATGATGATGCTTCCTAACGGCCTTGTGGTATTTTCTCTTCGATGAGGCTGACTAGATGCTCCAGAGTAAAATTCTTCCACGCAGAAGACGTTTGGATGTTCTGAAGCTACGAAACAAATAACAACTAAAGATCAGACTTGGCTGAAGCCTAAAACCAATTATTTTAAACATCCCTGGATCGGCCCAGACACCGATCAGGACATCCCAAGTTAAAAGAAACCAAACAGCAGCCAGCATGTACGAGATCACGTTCCTAACTCTGGATCACAGCGTTCAACTGATCATGTTTTTCTTAAAAACCAAAGCAGCTTCCAGCCTCACGAGGCCTGAATCATCTTGGTCCCAAACTCTGAGCCAACACACTGACAGATTTATATGTGAAGTACCTTTTCAGCCTCACAGCATCTCCCCCCTCCCCCCCTTTACCTCCCCCTCCTCCCCCCCCTCGCTGCTCTGAATGGATTCGCCCAAAGAGTCGGTGGAGCGAGACTAATCAGGCCCCATTCCAATTCTGGGCACAGCAGAGGACACCAGACCTCGGTCCCCCGAGCTCAAACCGTAAACCAGCAGGTGATTTGCACTTGATGCATTTTAATTGGAGCACAAAGAGATCCAGAGCTGGGAGTGTGTTTTGGGTTGTGAAATGCAACCCCCCACCCTCTCCTCCCCCATCCTCCCCCCTTCCTTCTGCAGCGCCTGGCTCTGAGGAAACAGGAGCCTTCAGACTCTGGGTTTAGCGATGCCCAGCTCGGGCTGGAGGCTCTCTGTACAATCAATGGCGGGGGAAGCTAACCCCGAGCGCGGCGGCGGCGGCTAATGGCTTCATAACAAACCCTGCAGAGGAAGAAGGAGCTGAAGGCTGCACACACGCATACCAACACACCACAGCCAGGATGATGTACGACGGCTGCAGAATTAAAAACGCAGAAGCACTGAATTATGAATCACCTCTGGCATGGAAGTATTGGTCCAATCAATGGGTGCAGAATAAATAAATGTATGACCGGGCCTCCGCGGCTTATTTTGTCATGAGGAATTCATCACCATCAGCCAGAAGCTGCTCTTTACCCTCCAGCTAATAACCAGAGTGACGGCACATGAAGACAGCGCTCAGTCTAGAGGACGGCCGTAAACCGGACTCACAGGATGTGGTCGCTGTGAAGAGACGGCGCCGTCGAAGCCTCAAAGACGTCTTAATGCACATGGGTGTTCCTAAACTCGGACATGTCCTTTCTGAGGGTGTCCTGTTGTTAGTGGGGGTTCTTTGAGGGGAGGGGCCTCTATGGATCATCCCACAGATACTTGATCAGTTTGGGATCTAGTGAATGTGGAGGCCAGGTCAACACCTTGTGCTGTTCTTCTTCCTAAAGTGTTTTTGTTGGCTGCATCCTGCTGGGGATGTCTGCTGCCATCAAGGAGTGTCATTGCTATGGGGTGGGGGTGCCTGGTCTGGTCTAGGTGGGTGCTACATGTCTAAGTAACATCCACACCAATGAATGAAGCCAGGTCCACAAGTTTCCCAGCAGAACAATGAACTGGAGCAAGATGGTTTAGATGTTATTCACTGCTCCTGTCAGTGGTCATAATGTTGTGGCTGATTGGTATATAGGCCTTATAGAAAGTTTAAGTATTCTTTAATTAACTACTGATCAGATAATATTACTCAGCGGATATTAAAGCTACAACTAAACTATTACAAATATAAACACATAAAGAACGGACTCTTTACAGTATCCTGTGTTTCAGTGGTTTTCTTCAGGATTAAAATGATCAGATTATTTTATCATCGTCTCATATTTATCACTCACATTTCCAGAGTGACGACACTGACCATGTATCTGCACTTGAGGTTAACTAGAAGAGCCTTTGAAGCTACTTGAATCCATTTTAATGATTTTAAGTCTTTTTCAGAACATTTGCTGAAAGTTCTCTATGGGGACATGAATGGATTATTGTTAATTAATTGCTTTGTTTAAGGGATTAAAACCCAAAAGAGTAAGAAACCAATTAACCACTGGGTTCCTTAGTCTCTAATTTTATTATAACGCTGCAGTTTAAATGGCTTTCCTCCTTTAAAGGTTTTAAAATGAAGTCAATCTGAGCCAGAACTAAACTATTATTTAACGGGTAAATGAGAAGTGTTGAATTAAAGCTGGATTAATAAATAAGTGTAGATTGATGTATTGTTATGTAACAGAGCGTTTTCTGAATCAGCTTCCCATGTGGTCGGCCTTGAAGCGTCCTCATTGGTCGTTTGAATAAACGGATTATAACATTTAAAAGAATTTTAATGGATTAGGGGAAATAGAGTCCCATTAAAAACTGGTCAAAATGATTAAAAAATGAAAGGAATTTAATGAAAGAAAGCGTCAGTAAATATAAATAATAGACCCGTGAATATATCCCATCATATGGAGCAGATTTAACTTGTTTATTTGATAAAGTTTCTTTTCTTTCAGCTGCAGTAATCTGACTGCAGGTCCATTTCTCAGACAGTTTCCAGCTTCGTCGTTTATTTTTCGGGTTTTCAGGCGACAGGACGACATTTATTTCCACAGCTTGACTCAGAAGGCATCACAAAAAAAAAAAAAATGACTAAAAAGCAGGACGTGAGGCGAGCTGCAGCGGAGCCGGCGGCTGGACGTGCTGTCCAGGTTTTTAAGCTGTGAGGACAAAAAACAAAGAAGTCGAGGCTCCTATAATGCAGACACAACAGTGTCAGGCATCCTCTGTTGCCATGGAGATTCCCACATCATGTCTGGATGAATGAATCCCAGGAGGCCGAGGTATTCACATTTAAAGACGCCTTCATCAAAAAGCTAACGTGATGAACGCTTTAGCCTCTTTTAGCTCCTGGTTTTGGTTTTTACGTCGACCGTGTATGAAGATGAGCGACGTCGCTTGTTTCCTGGAGGATCTGAAGTTCAGCGCGGCGTCTCCGTACGTCGCCATCTTTGTCTGACTCCATTTTAACTCTAATGGCACTTTTTTCTGTAACTTATTTTGCACAGACAGTGTTTACATTTAAAAAGCCATGTTGCATTTATGTTTGCATCCAGTGGGACATCGCAATAAAATTAGGCATAATGTGTTAATTCCATAATAGGTGATATGTTATGTTGTTACCTGTAAAAAGACTGAATATATCAGAATCGGAAATTAAGAGTTGGACAATATCGGATATCGGCAGAAAATATCGAGCATCCCTATAAATAAGTTTCACTGAAATGCTTCTTGCTTTTGCATTTTGGTAGAAAATATGAAGAGTTACTGATGTTGTTAAAAAAAACGAATGTTTAAGTCTGAATTTCTGCTCTGAATTCGTAAATAAAGATTATATAGATCATGATTAATTGTTTTGGTGAAAACTGTGGATGACAAAGCACAATAATGAGCGAGTAAACCTCCACGACAAAAGGATGAATCAGAACAATCACACAAAAATATTAAAAAAACAAAAATTCACTAATATGGAAAAATCTAGAAAGACTGGCAAAAAATATATAACTAAATAAAACTGTGTCAGGCTGCATGAAGATCACATCAGAAACATTATTCATGATTCAATTATACTAAATTAGCAAAAACTTCCTGCAGAAAACCGGAAAGACCATGACGGCGGCCATTTTGGAAACGGCTGCCAAAAGCCTGTCATTGACTGCAGAGCATGAATAAATCCACCAGGGGGCAGACGACAAGTCTCTGTTTATTTATTATCGAGTTTCTATGGTGACGGCCTCTAGTGGACGTTAGAGGAACTGCAGCATTTAGCACGTTTAGCACTTTTCATTTATCAGCTCAAAATATCTTAAATCTCACCAGTTTAAATAAATACGTCAAAAACTTGAATATATTTAGTAAAATGTGACGCATTAGGAGCTCCTGACGTCCTGACAGCTGTCACTGAATGGTTTCTATTATTCATGGAGGTTTATTAATGAATGTTTAATATATCTCTAATATTATCCGACTGATTTCACTGAGCCATGACTCTGGAGAGAAGCTGGAGATGAAGAAATAAAGCATCCACCAGCAGAGCAGACAAACACCACCCTAATGTGAACACATCCAGATGCTCTCTGCTGTAAATGCGTTCAGAGCCGTAAACTTCCCTCCGGGGGGAATGTGAGCTCTGAGAGGAAACCGAGCGGCACATCAGCTGTTTGGATGATAAACCATCGTCATCTCCTCCTCCTCCTCCAAACGCTTCCATCTGCCTCAGAGGAAACACTTCAGAACAATGTTCCCTCTAAGCTGTGCGCTTGCGCAGTCGCGCACTGCTCGCACGTTCTGCGCGCACAAGAAAATCTATGCAGCGCAGAAAATAAAATCCAACATGAACTGCAAATAAATGAAACAAATAAATTATTTGTTTATGTACCATTTTGGAATTTAACTTAGTGAGTGACAGCTGTCCAGCCAATGATATGATGCGGTTCACTTATGCGGCCAATCCATTGACAGTACTTGCCCTGCCCATACTCGCCGCGGCGCCGGTGTTTTGCAGGTTAGCTTTACAGTGCGGCGGAGTTAAGGCAGTGGCCCATCCAACCACCAAGACAAGTGCAAATTAGATGTGGATCTTTTAAGCTGGAATGGCTGTGTGTGTACAAACAAAAGAACAAGCGGTGAAACTTGGTGAGATTTTTTTCTTTTCCGAGAGAGAAAGGTTGCTCTGCAAATCATGATGTTACTACTAGTTGGCGTTGCCAATCGTCCCTTAAAAAACAAAATCGTCCCGTATAAACAAACACTTTGTGAGAATCAAAAGTAGTGTGTTAAATATCAATGGAATTAATGAACAGCAGACGCTTTATATGAAAAACTTATTCGCAGGACGTCTCTTGCTCTGTGACCAATGCAGATATCGGGCTCATCTCATTGGTCGAGGTACTGTTGCTTGCTAAAAAGATACCGGTACACAAAAAATCAACAATTTTCCTCACACTTTCTGTTTACAGTTTTGTTATTGTACTATTACAAGAGAAATGTTATGCTTTCTATTGTTTTATATTCATTTATACACTTTTAAGTTAAGCAGGACAGGTTTCTGTTTAAGAAAGATATTTTATTCTGTTAATTTTAATATTTTTTTAATACAGGGTTTATTTTATTCCAGAGCAGGACTCTCCCTCACCCAGACCACAGCAGGACACTCACACTGACATACAGTATAACATACTACACAGCTCATGAACAACAAGATTTTTGTCCTTTTCAAGTGGGCCAAATCACTTACATTAAAAGTAACGGCAGTTACTGCTATAATGTGATTCTTTTAATATACCACATAATTTGCTATGATCTTGGGTTTTGGACAGGTGTGATACTGGTCTGTGGCCCCAGCGTGCACGTGTGATGTTGCTCACAGTGTCCACAGTGTGCTCACAGAGTTTTTGTGTATGCTCAGACACATGAAAAATTAGAGGGAACATTGCTTCAGAATATAACAATCTATTAATTAAACACTCACAGTTCAGGCGTTCTTCTCTAGCAGCATATCAGCTGACCGGTTTACGTTTGGCTACGTTTAGATGAATGTGCTTTAATCTTCTCAGATCATCAGGCGTGGCCCAGTTTAGCTCCTGAGGCGAGTATCAACCCAAGCATTGCTGAGACACAAAGGGCCGGTGCTGGTCGGCTCCTTAATGAGCTCCGTGAAGGTGGAATACAGAGCAGAGTTATTCTATGAACATGAGCCGGGCCTTCATCATGAGTGTCAGTGCTGCTGATGTAGAGCAGCTCTGATTCTGACAGATGAGGCCTCTGTAATTCCACCGGCTTCATAAACCTGCCACTCAGACCTGGTCTACTTCAGCCCGCGTCACAGAGATCATTTATATTTTCTCTGTGAGGACGGAAAGTCTTCATTTGTGTTCTTTGGTTTGACGCACAACGATGAAGATGAGTTAGCTTGTTTTCAGTCTGATGATGAAGAGGTGTCTGTGCTTTGTTTCACTTCCACCAGAGACGGAGGACACGGAGACAAACTCAATGACTGGCAATAAGGTTTGATTGAGACGTCTCCTGTGTCTGGACCAAAGAGTTGCACTTGAACGCACCACGAAGACAGGACGTAACTCTTCATACCAGCAGGTGGCAGTAGTCAAAGCACTGATCTGGTCTCTAGAGTCCAGGTTAAACAGGTCCAGGTGTGAACACTGATCTGGTCTCTAGAGTCCAGATTAAACAGGTCCAGGTGTGAACACTGATCTGGTCTCTAGAGTCCAGGCGTGAACACTGATCTGGTCTCTAGAGTCCAGGTTAAACAGGTCCAGGTGTGAACACTGATCTGGTCTCTAGAGTCCAGGTTAAACAGGTCCAGGTGTGAACACTGATCTGGTCTCTAGAGTCCAGGTTAAACAGGTCCAGGTGTGAACACTGATCTGGTCTCTAGAGTCCAGGTTAAACAGGTCCAGGTGTGAACACTGATCTGGTCTCTAGAGTCCAGGTTAAACAGGTCCAGGTGTGAACGCTGATCTGGTCTCTAGAGTCCAGGTTAAACAGGTCCAGGTGTGAACGCTGATCTGGTCTCTAGAGTCCAGGTTAAACAGGTCCAGGTGTGAACACTGATCTGGTCTCTAGAGTCCAGGTTAAACAGGTCCAGGTGTGAACGCTGATCTGGTCTCTAGAGTCCAGGTTAAACAGGTCCAGGTGTGAACACTGATCTGGTCTCTAGAGTCCAGGTTAAACAGGTCCAGGTGTGAACACTGATCTGGTCTCTAGAGTCCAGGTTAACAGGTACAGGTGTGAACACTGATCTGGTTTCTAGAGTCCAGGTGTGAACACTGATCTGGTCTCTAGAGTCCAGGTGTGAACACTGATCTGGTCTCTAGAGTCCAGGTGTGAACACTGATCTGGTCTCTAGAGTCCAGGTTAAACTGGTCCAGGTATGAACACTGATCTGGTCTCTAGAGTCCAGGTGTGAACACTGATCTGGTCTCTAGAGTCCAGGTGTGAACACTGATCTGGTCTCTAGAGTCCAGGTTAAACAGGTCCAGGTGTGAACGCTGATCTGGTCTCTAGAGTCCAGGTTAAACAGGTCCAGGTGTGAACACTGATCTGGTCTCTAGAGTCCAGGTTAAACAGGTCCAGGTGTGAACACTGATCTGGTCTCTAGAGTCCAGGTTAACAGGTACAGGTGTGAACACTGATCTGGTTTCTAGAGTCCAGGTGTGAACACTGATCTGGTCTCTAGAGTCCAGGTGTGAACACTGATCTGGTCTCTAGAGTCCAGGTGTGAACACTGATCTGGTCTCTAGAGTCCAGGTTAAACTGGTCCAGGTGTGAACACTGATCTGGTCTCTAGAGTCCAGGTGTGAACACTGATCTGGTCTCTAGAGTCCAGGTGTGAACACTGATCTGGTCTCTAGAGTCCAGGTTAAACAGGTCCAGGTGTGAACGCTGATCTGGTCTCTAGAGTCCAGGTTAAACAGGTCCAGGTGTGAACACTGATCTGGTCTCTAGAGTCCAGGTTAAACAGGTCCAGGTGTGAACACTGATCTGGTCTCTAGAGTCCAGGTTAACAGGTACAGGTGTGAACACTGATCTGGTTTCTAGAGTCCAGGTGTGAACACTGATCTGGTCTCTAGAGTCCAGGTGTGAACACTGATCTGGTCTCTAGAGTCCAGGTGTGAACACTGATCTGGTCTCTAGAGTCCAGGTTAAACTGGTCCAGGTGTGAACACTGATCTGGTCTCTAGAGTCCAGGTGTGAACACTGATCCAGGTGTGAACACTGATCTACTCTGACCACATGACCTTGAGTCACTGGTTTTCTTGTGATCATGTTTGAAGGCCTCTTTGGTGACGTCCTCCTCCACCTGACCCTGACCTTTCACCCCCTGACATCACAGCTGAATAAACACCCCCAGGAAGCAGAGGTGTCCCGTTCCAGCTGCCTGAGAATAACCGTAGCTAACGAGAGTGAGATCAAAGAGGCGGATCAATCGAATGCTGCCGAGCGTCACACCTGGTCAGGTGGCGTTAAGATTTACTGCGACTGAAGTTGATCTGAGGCGTGGGCCGGGTGAGATTAGCCCCGTTTGAAGTGCAAACATCATCATGGTGCTGCAGGGCTACACGGAGACGTGGTGTGGGATCCGGCAGCACCTGAAGGGCCCGGGGGCTACAGCTCACCTGCAGAGCTGCAGGATCGCGTTACGTCGAGCCGCCTCCGCTCGGGCTGAGGCTGACCTCCGGTCCTGTCGGCTCCAGACGTCCCCGAGAGCTCTGTGGCTCTCACGGCGCTTCCACGAGGTTTCTCTTTCCTTCTCGCCGCAGAAGCGACACCGCTGACAAACAACTGTGACACCAAGAAACAAGAAGCTCCTTAATTCCTCCGCTGGCTGCCAAAATGATGGATTTGAAGAAACACAAGCAGAGGAAAGCCACACTGCTGGAGCCTCTTCAGCGCCGTACAGGCAGAGCTGCAGGAGGAAATATCAGCGGCTACTTCATGGATTCCTTTACTGAAAGCAAAACAAACCTCTTTCACTTTCAGAGCGATTAAACACAGAATGAAGCTTTGGACGCGTCTCTACGTTTTTATCTGCATAGCTTCAGCTGACTCCTTCCTGACGGACAGAGAGCACCTTGACTTTACGGTGAGATTTATCCTCCAGGCTTAATTAAACTCCCGGAGCCACAACAAGCGGCAGACAGTCCACATGCAGCCAGTTGACAAACACCTTTTTATTACGTCGTGAAAGACAATTAAAAGCGTCTGTCACCCCGTAGCGCGGCAGATAATTGGTTTGCCCTAAACTCGGCTGGTAAAAGCGATCGGTGGATAATTCCTCCTCAGCTGGAGCAGAAAGAGAACCGACACGAGTGAAAGACGGAGCGCAGCTTGATCCAATGTGTCCTTCACAAACAGAATCAGTCCATGTCCTGGCATGAGGAGGGACGGGACGTGTCTCTAAAACTCCTGGATCACCTCTAACTCATCTCACAAACCTGGACATCTCAACACGGGTTTATTTGACACTTTTTTACAAAGACTTGAAGCTGAAAGTTGCCTGGTCTGGTCTAGGTGGGGGTGCCTGGTCTGGTCTAGGTGGGGGTGCCTGGTCTGGTCTAGGTGGGTGCTACATGTCTAAGTAACATCCACACCAATGAATGAAGCCAGGTCCAGAAGTTTCCCAGCAGAACAATGAACTGGAGCAAGATGGTTTAGATGTTAGTCACTTCTCCTGTCAGTGGTCATAATGTTGTGGCTGATGGCCCTTTCATGTTGGATTTTCCAGCCATGTTTCCACTTACATCCTCCACCACATGCAATAAAAGAAAAGACAAACAACATTCTGTGAGTTTCTGTCCTTTTCTGTCTCAAGCGTCATCGCTCACTGAAGCTTTCAGATTCCACTTCACTGGAAATAAGAAGTCAACTGGTGAAAGCTAAACCAACGTGGAGCCAAACTGAGGTGTGTGTGAGCATGCCCAGTGCCTCCCTCCAGACTCCATTACGTAAAGACCCTCAAAGTGTGAATCGTGCTTCACGCTTTAGAGCAGATCTTCTGAAAGTGGCAGCTCTCACGAGGCGTTCAAATGCGTCCCCTGAGACCTCGGAGGACGGAGCGCAGACAAAGTCCTCGGCTAATTATCGTCATTATTCAGAGAAAGTTTCCTCAGCCGTCGTTGAAGTTTATAAAATATGCAGACGTGCTCGTCACGGTTTCTCAGCATCTTTGAAGGTGTTTTGTCGAATGAAGAGTCTAAAAATATTCACGCTGTGATGAAAAACACAGACAAGGAAGAAGAATCAGTAACTCGTTAAAGGTTTCAGATCTGCTCAGGAGCACGCTTTAACAAATATACGTGAATATATTCACCTGATAAGATGGTTTAAGGCACATTTTGCTTCATTTAACATCTGAGAGAAACTTCACTCTCAGAAACACAGCTTTTAAACGTTCTGTCCTCAGCAGCAGTGTTTTAGTAACCAATAATAATTCTGGTTTATCCTGTGTCGCTTTTGTGCTCGTGTGCTGACTCAGTTCTTATTCACGTATTAATTCATGTATTCATGTATTAATCAGCTCCTAAAAGCTCTTAAAGTAAAACACAAAAGGCGTGATTCAGGTTGGCGGCGCTCCAACTGCTGCTGCCGTCATTAAAATACGAGATTAGAAAATGAATGCTGTGACGCACAAATGACTGAGGAAATGTGTATTTATATCCAAATTAAGCTTTTAATGCTGACAAATTAAGGAGAAAACATAAATCTATATAGTTTTTTTTGTCTCTCTTTTGGGGTTTAACAATAATATTAACATTTACAAAACATTTTCTGGGAAATTTCATTGATTTATTCCAAATGTCCACCACCGATAAGTTTCTATGTTTCTGCATAAATATGACTGAGAGGAAGGACACACACGTCCTGAAAGGTCACAAAGGAAAACCACCAACATCTCAGAACTGAAGTGGTTCTGTTCTGAGGAACCAAGCTGCTGGAGAACACTGATCAGCTGTTACCACAAACATTTAGTAAGATTACAGCAGATAGACTTGTTTTTAGAGTTAAAATACTTATGAGCCGCTTTATATCCACATTTCCCGCCTCCTCTTGCTTTGGTAAAGCAAAGCCAGTTTCCAGCGACTTTATTTGACTTGTGAGGAACATCTAAAACATGACAGAAGCTCCAGGTCTGAGAGCAGCTTCAGGCCTGAACATTTCAAAAACCAAGGCAAAGAGTGCAAACACGTGGTGGAAACACAAACCTCTGGAACCATTTGCTTTAAAAAAACTAAATCTCTCAGCGTGAATCAAATCCGAATCACGCAGCCCCAGAGAAGATCCTCAGACAAACTCAAAGTCTTTTTCTGGACGTGACTGTGCAGGGACGTGATGAAGACTCTCTGATATGGACACGTGAGTCAGTCACAGTTTTCTGAGGTGCAAACAGCAAAACAACCAAACTCCCACCGCCGCCTGTCCGTGTGTTTATAGAACAACAACGATGGCGGGGCGTCATCCATCAGCAGGATCTGCATGGAAACACTTAAACAGACCTGATATGTAAAATCCTGGAGGAGGTTGTGTCTGTGCCAGAAAAATGATTAATGTTGTTGTTTCTGTTGTTGTCTGCTGGCCTGTGAATAAATTGATATTTTAGAAAGCAGAAGGAACATGCTGTCGTTCATCATCTGTTTGTTTGGGCTTCATTATGAGAAATAGAACGCTTGTTAAACCGCCAAAAAAAAAAAACAATCACAATCACACAGCTTCACCCGAAATCCAGCTTTCTGTTTGTTTCACGCACCAAGTCTCCTCCTGCTGCTGCTCCAAGGACGTTCAGTAATGACAGAAAATACTGGAACTATTCCTGAGATTTATTTATACATATAGCTCTATAGCCACTGTTAATATTTAGACCAGATCCCAGCTCAGACTCTTTAAACAAGCAAGAAAAACTGGTCTCATCAGGTCAGATCATGCACAACCAACCAACCAACCAACAGACCAACCAACTAATTAATGAATCAGTCAACCAACCAGTCACTTGACGTATTAATCAACCAACCACCTGACTGCTCGGCCACCTGTTCAATCAACCAAACGTTGGTTCATTCAATGAACCAACCAACAACTCAACCACTCAAATTAATCAACGGCTCACGGACTAACCAACTAAATAATGAATCAATGAATCAATCAACCAACCAATCAATCCCAGAGTTACAACACATCTTAGATCTTTGGCGAGTTTCCTGAACAAGTCTGTAAAGTTTGAAGGGTCTGACTTTACAGCTGAAATATGAACAATCAATCAAAAGCTGTAACTGTTCAGTCGAAGCTTGTAAAAAAAAAATAACGATGTTTTCCTGCCAAGTTAAGTCACAGTTTCTGTCACTCGACTGACACGTCAACCAGTTATATGAGTTTGCTTCACCTGTTGTATAAACCGTCAACGCCCGCCCCAAACTACGCCATCAATCACTGATTTGCAGCTTTTTCTGAGACCTGTGAAGTCTTCTCACTAAAAGCAGGTCATTGGTTTCCGTTTATGACATCTGAGGCAGGTCTGGTGTTGTCCTCCCAGGCTCCAGCCTCCAGCCTCCAGCCTCCAGCCTCCGGCCCGGTCACTGACGGGGCGATGACGGCTGCAGCTCAAACATCTAAACGAGTGTGAGCTGTAAGCAGCATCGACGGAACATCAATATTCATCTGTGGTTCTATTAACGTCAGAGCTTCTGCTGCAAATTTAATCACGGCTGTTACGCTTTCTCCCCGAGTATATTTGTCGTGTTTGAGCTGAGCAGATAAACATGTAGGATCCACTGAGCGCGCTCCGTCAGGCGAGAGAGGGGGACTCTGGAAGGAAGGACGTCCCAGGAGGCGAGCGTTTAAAGGCCTCGCTGAGGACCACATTAGATAGTATGATTTCATTTATCTTGGCGAGGCTGAGCGAGCGACGTCCTGGAGAACAACCTGACTCAGCTCAGAGGAGTCAAGCTGCTGCTGCTGTGAGGAAACAGTCGACTGCTTTTAATTGCAAACCATCACCTGTGTCGTTTCCTCCTGTGCCGCGAGGTTTACTTGTCTTCAGGTGACTTCGCCGCTGAGGTAGCACCGGCGCAGGGTTTGGCTGATTTCCCCTCAGGGCTGCACACTGTTCCTGCTCATCCGGGCACTCGGCCAGGATCTGTCGTTTTAGGAGATTTACTGCAGGAGCTGCAGCTACAGAGGAGCAGTGGGAATCTGCTCAAATCTACTGAACCGACCTGTTTATTTCATCCAGCTCCTCGTCTCATGAATCACGGGATTCAAACGCAAATTCCACTTTTTGCACCAGGAAACATTAATGTCAGTGTTTCAGCTGCGCATGTTTGTCCAAAAACAGACCCACAAACAGAGGAGGGGGGGATGTCCCACGCACCGACTGATGGACCGGATCACCCCCCACCCCACCCCCAGGGACGAAGGGGCCGCTGCAGGTCATCAACGGTCACGGACGAGTTAACATCGACTTGCAGCAAATGTTTTAACTCAACTTTGTAAATGAGGCGATCATCTCAAAAAAGAAGAAGAAGATCACAGAGCATCGCTGAATGAGCTCTGGTCCAAACTCAAACGATGAAAAATTAATGAGACATGATGAAAACATTTCTATTGGCTTCAGGGATTAAAGAAAAATCTATATTTAGATTCAAATGGGTGAATCTTGTTGGACTCCAGCGCCGAAGTTTTCAAATCCAGTCGTGTTTCTGATTTCTAACAGGAGGATACAGGAAATGGAAGATAATTAAAAATAGCTCTTCAAGCATTTTATCAGTTGATATCGGATGTTTAGAGTAAAGATCTGATCCTCTTTATTAAGGTAACGCTAAGTCACGACAGTTTACGTGAAGAAAATCTCAATGTACAAAAGTTTAGCTCCAAAAACTACTAAATGAAAGTAAAATCAACCCTAACAGCACCTCATGTGGCTGAAAGAAGAACTGTTTAGAGTTTATTCTGCATTAAAAAGACAAACTAGAGACAGCTCTTGTGAAATCTCACCAACAAATCAATCCTGAGAAATTCTTTAATGAAGACGTCGATGCTCAAATCTGAATAAAGTTGCGCTGCATCAACGTCTCCACGCAGCAGATTACAGGAAGCTTTGCTCTGAGCTCAAACACCAGACAAACCACATCCTCAGACACAGAGAGGGCTCTGCTGAACATGTGTGCCTCCAGAACAACAAACGTCCCAAATGAAAACCTCACAGCGCCACATAATCCCAAACACGTGGAGGACGGAGCGTGTCCACGGTCTTCAGACTCTCATCTGTTCCCAGAGTGTTCGGGTGATGATGGACACGAGGGCAGGACAGGACGTCAATAAGGTTCCTCTCTGTAGATGACTTCTGCCTGAACCCTGCTCCGCTGTGGGCTGCTGCTGTTAGCATGCTAATGTCAATGCTAATGCCGACGTGTGACTGAAAGGGTCGAGATCGGCTCGTTCTGTTTACATCATTTCATCAAATCGTTTCCAGCGGTGGAGAACCGATGATTGACAGAAGAACCAGAGACGTTCATGAGAACACGAGAAAACAAACTGACACCCTGCACCTCCATCGCTACAGTCAGGACATCCACTACTGTGACGCCACATTAAGCCCTGCCCCCAAATGATCTGATTGGCCCAGGAGATCTTTGCTGGAGCAGAATCAGTTCCTAACGGAGAGACTCCAGAACAACTTTCTGGAGTCTTCCAGGATTTTAGTTTAAGTGTCAAGTTTCTCAACAAACTCACCTTTGTAATAGCACTAACTGATCAAACATGCAGATTAACTCACCATGTGTCTCCACCTGGTCTTAATGTCCCTGTGTCTCCACATGCGTCCCCAGCCAGCTCTGTAGATGTGATCTCAGTGTGTGTGTCTGTAAATGAGCAGCAGCGCCATCATGTGGTCAGTAGAATATTAATGGATCTCTACCTACCACTGGATCAGAACCATCAACAGCTGCTTGGTGACTTGGAGACATGATCCACATTTAGGAACCAGATGGAAACACTCTCACATCTGATTTATATAAGAGACTCAGATTAGACCTGAACCATCTTCATTTTCACTGTATTTTTTTATGTGGTTTACCTGGCTGATGTTAGTCATCACCATTTGGTGGGTTTGAACCCAGAGCCCTTCACTGCAGACCTACGTAGCCTACGTACGTAGCCTACGCCGTGTGAGTCATTTATATTTGTGCGCTCGTCACAACTCCACCCAAACACTAGTCGGCGCTGTGTTCATTTTTATTTCTACTTCCTGCTTCACTTTCAATAATGGCGACAGAAATTTTCGAGTCATACAAACGTTTGTCTCTGATCCTCCTCCGTTAATCTTTCCTCCATGTTTTCCATCTTTATTGATCCAAAAACAATCAATTTGAAAACTGCAGAGCTGGAGAAGCAGACGGAAATACTGAAGCAGAAACACGCTGCTACCAAGCGGACCAATCACAGCTCATGTGTTCTGCGTCACTGTGACGCCTGGTTATATTCCTGGAGATCTAAACGTCTATTAGAGCCTGGGCTGTCAGCTTAATGCAGAAGAATAAAGCATCTATTCCAGCCAATCACAGCAGCTCTGTGGACTCTTAGCTGAATCTAAACATCTGATTTAAAACATGCACATCTTCACTCTGACCCAGTAGGCTCAGAGTAGCTCATCGTTTCCTTCATGTGCTGCTTTAAACTAAAATAAACTCCTTCAGACGCTCAGGTGCTCTCTCTCCTTTTCCACGCTCCGTCTTTTACGGCTCAGTCTTAGCCAGTGAACGGCGCGTTGCCATAAATGCTTCATGTTTTCTCCGGGGCTGCGTTTTCCCCGCGGACCCTGAACGCAGCGGTCGACCTGCCTCCAACAAAGAGTCAAACGCTTTGCTACGACGATTAAAGCCTGTTTTCTTCTGTTCTTCAGACGGCTGTGAAAGCAGAGCGCTATCTGGTGTAATTATTATTAGTAGTGTTATTGCTGCCGTGCGTGGAGCGGTGAGCCAATTAGATTTTCTGTGCTAACAAAGAAAGAAAGAAATCAAGGTATTTGGTTTGTTTAGTGACTCAGAGCGCTGTGCTTCGCCTCTGCAGAGCTCGGCCTTCTGCTCTGTGACGGGAAAACGCAAAGACGACGATAAACCCGACGCCTCATGAATAAAAGACGAGGGAGGAGGGTTATTGCTCCAGACTGACAGCTAACACTCATTTACACGACTGCTGCTCTTTTCCTTTACATATTTCATCCAGGAGGAGGAAGAGCAGAATAACAGCATAATGAATTTATGAATGTGGGATATTAATGCCGCGGGATGCAAACATGAACGCGGATCACGCCGACTATCATCCCTGTCACAATCCATCACGTTAGGAGCAGCTGATGAGTCTGGAGAAGATACTGCGCTCACCTCGGCTTCACTCGGTTTATCAGAGTTATCTTTAACACTTACTGTCTTTAAATTCAACTATTTATCAGACAGAAAACAGCAAAGAGGAATAAATCAAATATTGATCGACTCATCTGTATGTGATTTGGAGCTGGAGGAACTATGAGGACTTCAGATCAGTTGTTTTGTCGTTTTCAGATGTTTAGAGTCTAAAATGAAATGAATCACGATCAAAGCAACCCAGAGATGTTCAGCTCCGCCTCAGACCGACACAGAAACCAGACACTGATCAGAATAACAGCAGCAGACCAGGAACCAGAGAAGCCACCGGTGCCTGACCGACCCCCTCACATCCAGATGTTCACAGATGAGTCACGTTTCACGTCAACCTCCTTCACAGCTGCAGCAACGTCATCAAATCTGATCTTACTGGATCCATCGTGTTGTTTGTTGATTCTCTTAGAGTCAAAACCAAACTGTCAGACGTCTGTTTAGTTTTTTAGTCTCTGTGGCGTTTCTCAGTCACCAGGTCATGATTTATCAAGGACAACTCGTTGGTTTTTAGATGTTTCATCCAAATCTTTGGGCCTTGGGAGGAGTTTTAATACATTTTAGTCTCTAAGCATCAGTTTTCTAAGAGACTGACAAAAAACTAAATGAAATATGGTTGTAAAGTTGAGAAATTTGAAATATTCAAACAGTGAGAGTCGTAATGATGATATGATCAGGTCTGATGTTCTGGTTCCTCTGCTTCCAAATCATCTTGAACAAACTGAAAAATGATCTAAACGTCACCGTAGAATCAGACTTTTTATCAAAAACAGACAAATAGATCATTTATCTACGTGTGTCTTCATGACTTTCTTAGCTAATAAATGGATGAAGTAAGTGACTGCATGAAAGTGAAGGAGCTGAGAGGAGACGTCTTCAAGAAACTCAGTGGTGATTTTATATCAGGGACAAACTCTCACCAAAACCAATGTTATGGAGTCAATTTAAAGACTTGACAATAAGGTCAGAGGTCCAGGTGTGAACACTGATCTGGTCTCTAGAGTCCAGGTTAAACAGGTCCAGGTGTGAACACTGATCTGGTCTCTAGAGTCCAGGTTAAACAGGTCCAGGTGTGAACACTGATCTGGTGTCAGTCCACATGTGGAGGTGGTCTGGGACACATGTGACCTCCTTCCTTTGGTAGAGTGAACACACAATGAGTCCTGGGTCACATTAAAGACCAGCTACTCACCAGGAGGAGAACTCATTCATTCATCCACTGGTAGAAATGATCACATGAATCAGTGACGTCTGTTCATTAGTGATCAGAGACTTTAACAGATTCTGAGAAACAAACAAAGCTGTGTTCAAATAAAGAAACTGAGCATGTGGTTGTGTCCTTGAAGTGAATTATTGAGCTGAATGTTTTCAACATCTCAAAACAAAACTGAAATGGATGTTATTTAGCTCCTCCATTAATCTACTGATTGATTTATTAATGAGAAGAAGAAGAAGAGTGTAACCTGGAGGAACCTGAATCAGTTAATACTTCATGAAGGATTTAACTTGGACTCTGAAGAACATCTGAACCTGAACAAACCACTACCGACCCAGGACCAGAACACTGACGCTCAGCATGCACCAGTAGCATCTTCATGTGTCAGTCATTAACTAACAGCCACATTAAACATAAAAGCCTCAATAATTAGAGCCCTGCTTCATGAGATGCACAGGTCACCATGGAGTCAACACCAGAGACCAGAGGAGTCCCAGAGGAGTCCCAGAGAAGACATCACAGCTGGGTCAGCCTCAGGTGATGATTAATGGCAGATCATTCTAGCATATGATTTTAAAGAGCCGTCACCATCAGCAGCACCATCAGCAGCAGCAGCAGCAGCAGCAGCAGCAGTCTTACCTGTGCAGTCCTTGCCTTTGCCTTTACACTCCCCGCTCTGTGGGTAATAAGACGCCTGAGCCTCCGGCAGGTACAGCAGCACAGACAGCAGGCAGGCGGACACCAGGCACCGGACAACCCCGCCGGGGTGACACCTCCCAGGGGCTGACAGCATGACGGAGACGATCCGACCTCCAGACGCCGGCGCACGGACCCAGGCTCCGGTCTCGGTTCAGGTGGAGGAAAAAAGGGCGTGCGGACAGTTGTGTCGTAATCCCGGGAGAAGCAACAGAAAACACCCCGCGCTGCCTCACGCTGCGTCCCGCTGCAGAGACGTCTCCAGAGGCCGGAGAGGAAGGCGGAGGAATGTGCAGGGAGCTCCGCGGCGGAGTCAAGCAGCGTCGGAGGCGCTCCGGTGGTTCGTCCAGAGTGGAAGCAGGACAGACAGCGGCTGCATCCTCGCCATGCGTACCTTCCTCCGCACACACACTCCGCTCTTTTCTTCTCGGGCCTGCTCGGTCACCTGCAGCTCGTGTCTGGATCCTCCGCGTCCTGGATCCCGGTCAGAGCGGACGCCGCTGCGCTCCGGGGCGGCTCAGAGGAGGACGCAGAGGCGCGGAACGAGAGGAGCTGCTGCGAGCACAACAAAGAGATCCGGACTGAGCAGGAGAGGAGAGGAGAGGAGAGGCAGCCTGGTCACGTGGGAGAGGGATGCAACACTCCCCCCACCACCACCACCACCACCCACATCCACGCCCCCCCAACGCACACGCACGCACGCACGCACGCACACCGTCCACACCAACGTAACCTACAAAACGCAGCAAGGCCGCAGAGAGAGAGAGAGAGAGAGCACAGACCTGCTGATCACAGCCCCCCAACCCCAGACTAAACATCACCATCATTTAACTCTGTCTCAGCTTCAATCAGCAGTTTGTCCCAAAATATTAGATATAAAAGCAGTTTGACTCTTTTTCCTCCACCACTAAACATCCAGTGGACAGTTTGTCAATAAAGGACAGTAGATGTAAATGTTTCATCGTCTCTTTCTCTGCAGATGTTTGTTCTTCTCTCTAACTTTTATTAATAAGGCCACTCTGCATTTTTTGCTCATTTATTTTACCTTCTTTCAGGTCATTCTGTAGATAAACACAAAGTTTCTCTCTTTATTTTAGCTTTAACTGTTTGGTAAATTACACAAATGTCATAGAAAGATTTTTGCATGAGAATATAAACAGGATTCACATATTTAAACCATGACAGTGTTGTTAATCCACGTGTATTTAATGTGGTTTTTAACATGTTTCATAGTATTTCTGCATGTTTGTTTTCTCAGGAGCAGTCCTCTTATCATCGGGGCTGCCTCGTGATATTCATGTTTATTCAAGACTACTTCAATATTTAATTTGCTTGGTGACGTTTAGATCAGTTTCCTGTTTGTTCAAAATGATTTGGAGGTGGAGGAACTATCAGGACGTCAGATCTCTCTCTGTTTTTATCACATTTTCCACATTTTTCATTTAGTTTTTTGTCGTTTTCTTGTTTTTCTGATGTTCACGTCCTAAAATGAACTAAATCACCTCGTAAGCCTCAAAGTGACGCCGTCAGTTCCAAACTTTACCAACGACAAGCGACCAAAGCGACCCAGAGATGCTCAGCTCCACCTCAGAGACACAGAAACCAGACGCTGATCAGAGTAACAGCAGCAGATCAGGAAGCAAAGAAGCCTCTGCTTTCATTAAATGGACGTCTGTCACTGCACCTGCCTCTTCTCTCTGAGGCTGCAAACATTAACCGTCCCAGCTGAGATGTATTTCATGGTCCATAAGTCCTGGAGGAAGACGCTCCTCTTCAGTCATGGTTATAAACTCTCTCTGTTGTCGTTTGTTCTTCTCAGTCGTCCAGGTCTTGGTGTCTCCAAACGAAGACGAAGCTTAAACAAGGACAAGTGGACTTGGAGGATTTTGTGAAGACGTCTCATTCAAGTAGCTTCTTCAGCATCAAACAGAGCCTGGTCCTGGTGTAGACGTCCTGCAGGTTGACCGGTGCAGATCTGGAGATGCTCTAAACACTGGAGGACACCTCGTCTGTACCAGGCAGAGATTCACTGGATGATTTTTGAGGCAGACTCAGACCTTTTCTTTGTCGTGGTCTGCGTTTATACCCAGAAGCACCAACGTTTGACTGAAAGATCTTTTGTCCGCTGGTGGTTTACAGAAAGGATTTTCATCACCGCTGATACCTGAGCTGATTGTGCAAACAGGACTGAACACGGTTCATTAAACCCTCCACGTCGACTGGATTAATATTTACACAGCTCAGATTGGCTCACGGCTCTGTTTTGGCTGCCGCTGGCTCTCCTCCAAGGCGGACTGGACTCATTTGGCTCCAGGCCTTTATCCAGCTGCTGTTAGTTTGTCGTCTCTCCATCACACTCAGACTTCCTGACACGGCGGCGGCGGCGGCGGCGGCGGCAGCGGCGGCGAGTCCTCTGCGGTGCTGTTGGACATGCTTGGTTCCACGCCGCCGGCTGTAACAGCTCTCCTGGGCGCTATCTCCGCCTGCCAGACGGCAAAGTGGAGCAAGCCCGTTCTAAATCACTCACGGCTTCGCTGATTAGCTCCTCGGACGAGGAGGTTAAAGACCTTCCAGAAGGTGTGGAAACAGAGGCCGGAGTGAGATAAAGAAGTCCTCCCTGATTTATTTCACGTCCGACTGACACTGAGACAGAGCTCTCTGACAGTTTAAACCCCACCCAGCAATAACGGTCATGATGCTCCTGAGCAAGGCACCGAAACTCAGCTGACCAGCAGGTCGGTGCAGAGTGATGAAGAAGAAGAAGAAGAAGAAGATTCCTCAAACTTTAAGAAAAGACCCAAACCTTTGTTCTTTCTTGCAGTTTGTTGAGTAATGAGTGTGTTCACATGGAAACGAATCTTGAAGTTCATAAAAAGATGGATGCAGTGAAGTTTACTGTTAGACAGGACAGGAGAGGAATGGATGGAGGGTTGATAGTAATGTGTAGATGGGTGATGGTAGAGGAACCTAAGGGTTGATGGTGGGGGGGCACGTCTCAGAAAGCATCGACTCCTTGTCCTCATGGTTCCAGCAAAGACAGATGGAAGAGGACATAGAGAACAGCGAAGGATGGGGAGGACAGAGGCTGAGACGGGTTTTATAGGAGCTTCATGGACACTTTTAAAGGAAACATGAACCGTTGACGAGGCTGTGAGATCCACTCGTGTGGTTTGTGTCAGTGCCGGTAGGTGGAACATTAGTGGACGTGATCTGGGTTCTGTCGTCGCGGGAGGTTTTGTCTTAAAAACTCACTAAGCTTCATCAGCTTTTGTTCTCCAGTCTGTCCGTCCGTTCAGGGTTTAAACTGCCGTCAGATTATTCCTCCCACCATATGTCTCCACTCCACAACAATGAATTACAGATTACCTGGTCCTGAGGGGCCTGCCATGGGATCAGGTCACGGTGCAGGTCAGGTCAGTTTCCTGCTTTCCAGCTGAATCAAAATGCTGCAATGATGAGAATTAATATGACAGATAACATTATTAAAGTTTTAGCTTCTCTTCAGTGGCGTCCAAGGGCCTGGCTCTTATCTAAAAGATCTCGTAGTAAGATCCAGTCTACACAGATCTCTTCCTTCTCAGTGTGCAGGTCTAGATCCTAGAGTTTCATGAATGGGAGGTAGGACCTTCAGTTACCAGCTCCTGCTATAGGCCCATACCAGACCAGATCAGTGTTCACACCTGGACCTGTTTAACCTGGACTCTAGAGACCAGATCAGTGAGGATGGATGTCAATGAAAGGTCTGAGGTCGGGGTCATAATCTGTAGGATTTTCTTTCAATTGACAGAAACAACCTCTCTGGACCTCAGGAGCCGGGTCTTCACCTCTCTACCTTCTTTTTACGTGAAGCTTTGATGAGAAGTTAAAAACACAGATTCTAAAAACGTCTCATATTGTTTGTGTACATGTCTCCTTGTCTGGCGGGAGGACAGGACAGAGGACGGGACGGGTGGAGGAGTGTGTGGATTGCAGGGTCTAAACTGAAAGAGAGGGATGGTGAATCAGCGATGCTAATTCGATTAAGTTCATGATAGTTATCTCTAATTGGCTTACTGCGTTCATTGTGGATTGACAGACACTGGAGGTCTGTTGTCTCACTGCGTGGACGTCTCGCTGCGTGGACATCTTGCTGCGTGGACGTCTCGCTGCGTGGACGTCTCACTGCGTCGACGTCTCGCTGCAAGATAATTTAGGAGCAGGAAACATTCAGATCTGGAAAATTAGAACTGCAACAAGTCCCGAGGTTCAGATTTCAGTCAGACTAAGATTTGCTGAAGTATTAACCCTCAGATGGAGAGAATAAAGTCAGATGAAAAGTTTCCAAAGAGCAGAATCATCCCTGGTGATTAGAAGCCTCCACCTGAGGGGAGGCCGGCTGGTTTGGGGGCTTTTAGCTCTGATCCTGATCGTGCAGACTCTAATTTCCTCCACCATCTGTAGCTCCAGCTCTTCTGCAGGGGACGGCCGCCCTTCTCTGCTGCTGATAACAGGATGGGAGGGAGGATAATCCAAACCGTCCTGCAGGGCCGGAGAGGGGAGCACGGGGGGAGGGAGGGGGACAGAGTTTAACCCTCGGGCTAATCACCACAAACCCTCGAGTGCTGGAGGGGGAAAAAAAGTCTTAGCGAGCTCTTTAATCTGAGTGATCGGTTTGAGGCTCTCCTGGAGACCAGCGACGCTGAGGACGCTGAGGACAGCCAGGTCACGTCCTTCATGTCTTTATCTGAGTCACATTCATCATTTAGGAGGAGACGGAGTGGACTTTAACCACGTTAATGTCCCTAATCTGTGCTTTTAAAACCCTCCTTTGAGCTTCAGAAGGTCTCAGTTCCTGCTGAGGTCATGATGTAGATGCTAAAGTGTTTCATTGTCGCACTAATTCACGTTACCTTTAAATATTTAAACACGAACAAATAACGTCTTTTAATTTGGTTATTTTTAATTGTCCTGCTACAGTAAGACAGCCTTTATGAAATAAAACATGCAGCTTTTATATATTAGCCTAGCGTAGCATGACTCATTTTGATTTCATAATCAAATCAATTTTTTAAACTAAACCAGGAACTGGACGCCTGAGTCTCTTTACTTTGACTGGACTCACTCCTGAACATCTGACTGGACCTTTAGATTATGTAATATTGGCTCACTTTGCATAGTATAATATTTCCATTTCATTTGTTTGACTGAGTTCTCTTTGTCTACTCTCTGGACTTGAAGGAAGGATCCTGAAGGATGCAAAAACATTTTTATCCCTTAGATCTTTCCCGGGGGAGAGACTCCAGAACAAATTCCAACCACAAAACAAATCCTTCCGTGCTTCTTCAGGTGAAAACGTTCATCGTCAAAAAAACGTTTTCTTATGAACCGAGGCACAGGGAGGAGGTCGGGGTTGATTACAGGCGCATAAAGCTCAGACTCCAGGGTTCACTTTACCTGCTGAAGAACTGTGTTGATGACAAAGATCTTCTGGACTGAAGCCGACCACCATCTTTGTTTAAACTAAACGAAAGATGACTTCAGTCCCAATCCCTTGAGTTCCCTTCACATTGTACGTGGGGAAACGTTCTTACTTTCACTTTTAAACATAGCCCTGAGTTCTACTGTTGGGTTTCTTGTTCTTCAACCCACATTTCTTCCTGGAAGACGATGCTTCTCCACTATCCTTCCAGTTTTTAATAATTCTTTGGACAGATCTAAGGAAATCCAGTTTCCTTAGATCTACCCAGTCAGCCTCAGATAGATTGGTTCCTCCATATGAGCTTAAGGTTCTGCTTAAGGTTTCATCCTGTTAAAAGGGAGTTTTTCCTGCCGCCTTCAATTTGTCATTGACGCTATGGACTGAACTGGACGACTGATAACCTTCACAGACTAAACGAAGAGGCCCCTGGTAGAGTTGGACATGACACAGAAGAAGTGACTCAGAAAAGGTCGTCGCCATCTTGTGACGCAAACATCGACAAACCCAAAGCAGCGTTCCTTCCTGTACGCCTTTATGGAAAACCGTTCGATTCCCGGTGCAGCTGCACGGCGTTGTAACGGGACACCCAGCCTGCAGCGGTGTCCTCCATCCATCGAGCTCCAGCGGAGGAAAGTAACTGTAGAGTCGTCTTCCTGTGCAGCGGAGCCTGATTTTACATAATTAATGACTGCCATAACATTTTAATAAGCTGACCCCGTTCTCTGCAACAAAAAAAGACCACAAACTGAGTCTGTTCAGGAAATTTCATACGTGAATGACGCGTTATAAATCAGGTTTTATGAGGCAGTCACTTTCTTTTTTATTTAAAAAAAATGAGACGTTAGATTAAGTGATTTATGAGGCTCAGGCAGGAAATGAAGCTCAGTGGGAGACGATTAAATAGACTGAACTTGTCTTGTTTGTTCTATTTGACTCTAATGTTTCTGTTTTGTAGTTTTTGTCTTCGTCACTTCTCAGAAAAATACTGAACTATCTTTCTTTTTAAGTTGTAAACTTGTGCTTCGTTCTGTAGATGCACAGACTGGGAGGAGGTGGGGGTGGATGGATGGGCCAATGACGTCAGCCATGTTTCTAATCATAGCGTTATTGTACCTAAGTTAAGTACTCTGATCCTTTCCCTAAATGTAATCAAGCATTGTCTCCTCATAAAGGATAACTCATTTATTATTCAACATATGATATTTAATGGTTTAGTACATTAGACTTCCTCGTACAGTCACTGAGGAACCTTTGAATATAAACTGGCCATCGTTCATCCTCCGACTGAACCGAGCAGGATTTTAAAGCAGATCATTTTAGTTCGGCTCAGAAGCCTCCGGCCTCGTCCTTCTTTAAGTCACATCAGAGCTGGAGCAGGAAATGACTTCCCCTCCGTCTGTCACAGCGCTGCCGTGCTAATTGAAAGCTGAACGACTGAGAACCTTCTCAAAGAGGAGACGCATTTGCATTTCCACAAAACCTGTCCGGTCACAATGGCCGATGAATCTCATTCCAAAAACTGAATCGAGATGAGTCACGGGGGACGACGTTGGGAGCTGACGCCAACAATTAAACTCTGTGATGATGTACAAATGAAACCTGAGGCTTTAATGACACTGATTACTGTCGGCTCTGGATGGATCACACCGCTGACGTGTTTCACTGAATCTGAAGCTGCTTCCTCAGCTCTGTCACCGTCTTCTCTCCGTTGGGAACTGATTCTGCTCCAGCAAAGATCTGAGGACCAATCAGAATGCACGGGGGCGGGGCTTAATATGAGAGTCACAGTAGTTATCTGAGTAGTTTAAATGTCTCTGATTGGTTGGAGGACCACCCAGCTGATGCAGAGTTATTTTATTTTCTCTGTGACAGTAGAAAAACGCCTCCTGGACTGTGTTAAACCACAACACAAAGAGGACTCTGAGGTAAAGGCTTGAATCTAGTGAGGTGTCTGGATGTCCCGAGCCGGTCATTGACCATTAGCGACAGATGGAAGACACAGTGAGACAGTAAGGGACGTTGCAGCCACATCAGAGCGAGTGTCTGCACAGCTCTGGTCTCACTGGAAAGAGAAGCAATGCAAAGAAGTGGAATCCATGTCAGCACAATCAGAAATAATTAAAGAACACAACCTGTTAACGTCTACTCAAAAAGACTCAGCAACAGTTGTTGGTGTACGCTCCCGTACTGCAAACTTTTAAAGTCAAAACATTCATTTACAAATGAACATCCTGTGTGTTAGCTTCTATTAACAGGATGTCGTTCCCACTCCGACCGCTCCTACGAGAAACAAGCGCTTGAAAAAGGTTCCTAGCTAAGTACTGGAGGAAAAAACACGCCATCGTTCATGAACACGTCTCATTTCTAGATCCACTGGCTGGTCAACCATCTGAGTATGAAGGCTTGATCGGATCCTGAGATGAACCACATGTGGAGCCATAATTTAAAGTTGTTTAAACTGATGAATGTTTCATTTCCTCGTTTAATTCTCATTCAGTCTGACCGTCCATTAAATGGAAATAAAATCAGCTGTGTATTATTTAACAAATCATTTTCTGATTCTTGAAAGACTGAACCATTGATCACCTTTGGCTTGTTGTGTTGTTAAACCCTTTAATATTTGATTTATTTACTAGAGGACAGGTGGTTTTTTGTTTTTTTTTGCTTCAGCCTGTGATGCAGATGTTTCCCATCAGCCCCTGCTCCTCTGCCCCGTGGCCATACAGCACCTTTGTCCTCTCTCCTCATTGATCATCACGGAGGCTTTGGACTCGATCAGGCTGTCGATCTGTTAATGAAGTGGACCTACTGGAGACCTGCAGCTTTAATCCTTCAATACAGCCGGGAGGTTATCGACAGAGCTCTCCACTCACAGCACCACCGTGCAGCTTTTATTTTTGGGGGTTGTCATATCACCTCTCCACCTCCACCTCCCACCAGCTCCCTCCTCCTCCTGCTCCTGGTGACAATCGATTTAGCCGAGCCACGGATCAGAAGGCAAGCTTACCAAAGCAACTCGTATTGATTCGACCCCCCTCCCGACGTGTTATGAAGGCAATTCATTGTTGACCTGTAAGAAACAAATCGCCCACGCAGTAATGACGGATCAGAGAGCCAGATAAAGAAAGGTAATAACACGGCTGGAGAGCTGCTTTAGAGGCTCAGAGCGCTCTGCAGCTCGGCGCCGATAAAGACGCCTAAAAAAATGACTGACGGGTTCAGCAACCTGAGTCACATTAGGAGGAAAGAGGCTGGTCTGATGCTTCATAGAACCAGCAGCTCATACATGAAACAGAATTATGAGGTTTCTTCTGGAAACACTGAAACGATACGAGTCTGACACGCTGTTTAAACCATAAATATAACGAGCAGCTGAACGATAATGAAGAACAGTATGAAGTTTTAGGATTAAGCATTATTAGGTCTGTGATGACTAGCAACCTCAGCTACAACCTCCAAGCTGCCAACGTCAAGTCACATTCAGTATTCAAGCCACTGCAGCAGAAGGTGCTAACATATAACAGCATTACCATCTGCTTATCTGAGACCAGGCCAATGAGGCGCCAGCACGGTTCTTCCTGGAGATCCAAAGCATAGACTGTATGAAACATGGATGACACGTCTCCACTTCCTCCCACTGGTCAAACTCATGCTAGTATCGCAGGAATGTGGGCGGAGCCATGATGTGAGTTTGGATCTGACTGACAGTTTCTTCCTCACAGAGCTAACGTTGTTGAGTGTTGTTAGAGCTAGCTAGCTAATTACAATAACTCAAAAAATAAGTCACTTGAGGTCGGTTAGCATAGCTTACATCTACTTTACTTGAGCGGCTTTAAAAACAAACAAACGTTTACTTTGACATTCTTCACAGAGCAGTTGTCAGTGGCAACTGTCATTCATCATGACGTCACATCCTGTTTCTAAAGCGTCAAATAACTAAAATGAACATCCATCAGTGTTATATTAGCGAGCTAAAATGATGGAAGTCATGTTTGAAAAACGTTTTGTGCCGTGTACAGTTTTTCAGTTTGACCCAAGCCCCGCCCACTAACAAAGGGGGGGCGGGGCTTATGACCCTGACTGCAGCCATCCACCAGAGGGAGCTCTACTAGCTTTGGCTTCACTTTAGAGGAGCTGTCATGGCGTCCACTTTTCTTACAGTGCCTTACTGCGTGTCCAGGCTAGTCGAGATTTCTGGGTCAACCATGAACCTGATAAACCTGCACAGAGATACTCAAGCTTCCTCAGCAGATACCTGAAGAACTTTAAAGCTCTTCACTAGGTCTCTAAGTCTGTAGCCATGGCACCAAAAACCCTCCCTGTGATCCTGGGAGTGAGGCAAAGTGGTCTCAGGTGAGGGGCCAGACAAAGAGTGACTAGACTTCAATGGAAAAGCCAAAAAGGAGCCAAAACCAGACCTAGGACGGGCCAAAAGAACAACCTGGCACCACCTTCCTGTTGACCTGCCGCCTGCAGGAGAAGGCTTCTGGGTCGGGTGCAGTGTTTAGCTTTGCAGCAGGTGAAGGTGGGGTCCTCTGTCTCAGTGAACATTGTCTTTCATTTACATTCCTCCTGAGCAGATGTCGTCCCCAGGGTGAGGACAGAGGTAACGAAAGCAGAACCTGAGCCAACAGACTCCTGTCAGCCTCCATCACGTCAGCTTCCTGCCGAGGCTGGAGGATGCAGATGAAGCACGGAAGCGTCTCATTAAGGCTCAGACCTGTCCTGATTAAACCTCACTCACCTTCAGACTAAATGCTATGGACAGCGGCCGCGTCGTCTCTCCTCCGCCGCTCAAGGACTTGTCTGGTCGGGTCTGAACCGTGTCTGCAACAGTTCAGCGATTCCTTCAGAGCAAAGCATGAAGTGAAACGTTTATATTCCAGCATCAGTCTGGAGAAAAAGAGTCAAACTGCTTTATGAAAAGCAGCAGAGATTGTTGCTGCTTCTCATATATCGTGGTCGGTAAAAATAAAGACATGGCTGCTTTAATCCTGTTTTGCAAATTGCAAAGTAAAACTGTGGCTGTATTATTTGTTCAGTAGCTCAACGCCACATTAACCTCTCTAACAGCCACTCTGTCTGGATTTGGGCGGCTGAATGTTTTTCTGACATCTATTAATGATCATAAAAACGTTCATAAATACGTTAGAGTTTAAGAAAAGAGACAAACAGAACATGAAGGAGCATGAATGTGACTCCTCGCTTTGACATTTGACTGCACGCGTCTGAACCACTCAGCTGAGTAATTGTTTGAGTGTCAGGCTCGTTTGCATATCTCGGGTAACGCTGCAGGAGGAGCGTCTGAGGAGCGCCGAGCGTGGGCGGACAGTTTCAGCTGAAAGCCTTTGTGCCGTCTCTCACATGCAGAGTGAGCGCCGAGCCTTTCAGAGACTGAACAAACACTGCCGGCGAAAAAGCTAACACAGCTGGTGCAGGAAACACGGCCGATGTCTGGACGGTCATGAGATGTTAGCGATACAGCAGCGGCTCTGTAGAGAGGCCTGTCAGCAGGAACTCACCTGAGTGCTGCTGAAATGAAGAAGAAGAGTCTAAAAATAACAGGAAGCTAAGACGACTGGAGACGTTTCAGCCAAGGCTTCAGATCTAAAGGTTCATTAGAGAACCATTTATTGGAGAAAGAAAATAGGATCAAGACAGATCTGGTCGTCATGTGGACTCAGCTCACACATGTTTCTCTACTAAACCATCAGCCCTTTAGAACTGAAGACCTGGATGAAACGTCTCCAAGATGCTCAACCAGCTGCTCCTTGTTTCAGCTTCTTTTCTTTTGGGATAAACCACGACCTGGACGACTGAGGACCTTCACAGACTGTCACTGGTCTAGAGGGGGGTCCACCCTGGACAGGTCTCCAGTCTATCACAGGGCTAACACAGAGAGACAGAATCGGTGGGAGGAAGCTGGAGAAGTCAGAAGATGGATTAGAACCCAGAGCCTTCTTGCTGTGAGGCATCAGTGTTCACCAGCGTCTCACTGGACGCAAAATGTTCCTGCAGATCTCTGCAAACACTGAGATGTCTGATTCCACCCGAACACAACGAGGCAGTGACACGGTGAACAGCGAACAGCACCGTTCAGCTGCTAAGTAACACTGCAAGAAGTAAAGTGCATGAGATCAGTCAGTGCAAGAGCTCCCTCTGCTGCAGACGACGAGTTCAACTCAACATCACGTGTTGGAGGAAACAAACTGCTGAAGAAGAAGAAGAAGAAGAAGAAGAAGAAGAAGAAGAAGAAGAAGAACTTTAGAGCAAAGGAAGCTCCACATCCTGGAGTAGATTCTGCACAAACTTCAGAAAAGGGGAAAAAATTGACAAACCTCTGACGTTGGCTGCTCATCATCATCATCATCATCATCATCATCATCATCATCATTGCAGATTACCAGCTACAGATACTTAAACATTTAGTCTGAGCCGTTGTCCTGGAGATGTCTTTGTGCTGAGACGTTTGTATTTGTGCTGTGAAACCAATGAGGACGTTTTCTGATTTGAGCTCTCACATCATCAGAGAGGAGAGTTTGCTCAGTTTGTCTTACGTTCAGACAAAATGATAAATGAAGTAGCCTGGATTTAATTTGCTTTTTCTTTTTTTTTGGCATGAGAACGAACCTGTTTACGTTCTAGCAAACACTGAATTTAAAACAGAAGCTCTGAGCAGATGAGTCAATGACAGTGACTCGTAAATATATCATGGCAGCGGTGGAATTTCTTTAAAAAGATAAAGTGCAGTTTTATTGCTGTCTGGATGTTTTCACTACTCTGACTGAAGCAGTGGATAAATTATTAATATCAGTTTATATTTTGAACTGATTCTTAGCTCATAGCATATGCTATCAAACCGTTTGGATCTCAGTGTCTTAACATTACTCACAGCTCCTGGGATGCAGAGTGCTGTTAGATATAGTTTGGTTTGTCCTCCTTCAGCAGTGTCCCGTCACTGTGGGACACGTCCTCAGGCTCCGTCCACGTTCAGAAGCATCCAGTAGGTTCTCAGCAGCTTGGTGCAGGAAGTGTTTCCCAACAACAAGTCTCTCATACTGTTAGCATGAGGAGCTAACTAGCATCAGTCCTCAGTGTAAGATAAGGAGCAGATAAAGGCTCCACTGAGCGTCCAGTGTCTCCAACAAACAAATCCACTCAGTGGTTCAGGCAGACACGCAACTAAATCACACTAACTTAAATAAATAGTCTTAGAGGTGACTTTCTGTCTCATCTCTCTCCTCTCAGTCCCACCCAGTCACCAGGTGGGTTAACTTCAACATCACTGATTGGCTAATCAAACACATTGACACCTGTCCATACCATTAGCTACAAGACTATGGTGCGTTCAGGAACCATGTTGAACGTAGGACATTCCAGATACTTAATGAACTTTCCCAAATACCAGTAATCTTCTGTAATATCCGATTTTTTTTGCACTTTACATATTCATGCCACAGGTCAGATTAGATCCTCTAGTGGGCCGTATGTTTGACAACCGTGTATTACGTTCACAGGATCTGCTGTGGGTCAGGAAAAGTCAGTTTCTTGTGTCGCTCGTCTTTCAAGTCGAGATATTATTGAGAGCTGAGGAACATTAACATCTCTGTCGTCTCATCTGGAGAAGAACATACTTTTATCACATGCTGTCACACAGGTTTCATCACTTCTATCAACCCTCAGATGTCAGACAACTCGCTCGATGCAATCGCTTCTGCTTCAGCTGTAACTGGGTCAATTCCACCCTGACATAAATTTACCGTTTAGAATTTATGTGGAAAGACGTGTTCACAGGTTCAGAGTCATGTCTTCTCTACCAGGAATTATTCCTTCTCAGCTCAGGTTGGTTTCTACAGTCCTCAGTCTGAGAGAACATGTGATGGAAAATAAAAGTCTAGATCTCACAAACTTTTGGTCGTCATTCAAACCAATTTACCTTCTTTATGTTTCTGTCCTTCTGCAGCTCAGCTTGGAAACATGTTGGAGGAGGGAGAGGAGGAGATCTATGCTCTTTTATGTCGTCTTGAGATGCTACAGAACCCAGCCTGAGATCTACAGAGCAGCAACAAGACGCTGGTGGCAAGAAAAACCTAATTTTAAGCCTTGAGCAGGACATGACTCATCATCATCAGCATCTACACGTGATGCAAACAAGAGTAGAGCTGAGTTAGATGAGTAGTATGGAAACTCTACGGGTCAGAAACACACAACTCCAGAGACGCTCACAAGAAGATGGGACAGGAGAGTAGAGGACAGGTCATTGTCCCCCAGCAGCCTAGGCCTATAGCAGCATAACTAATGGATGGTTCAGGGTCACATGAGTCAGCTGTTACTATCAGCTTTATCAAGAAGGAAAGTTTTGATCTTAACCCTAAAATGAGAGACAGTGTCCCAGCCTGGTTCCTCAGGACAGGGGCCTGGTAGCTCAAGGCTCTACCTGAATGTTTGATTCCAGACGTTACTAAAGTCACTAAACCCGATTTAAAGTGTCACTTTGGGCCATGATCACTCTCGGATTCAGAGAAACATGAAAGATACGTCTGCAGCTCCCTGAGAAACCTGACGCCTCCATGAACAGTAAACATGTCGGCTCCATATGTGGGGATCCATCCACGGCTCGCGTCTCTGGGAGCTGGATGTTAGTTTGACCACATGTATTTATTTCAGCCACGAGGAGTTTCCTCTGTCCACAGACATCCTGTGAAACTCCTTCCCTCAAATGTCCCACGGTGGAGAGCGTGAGGTCGCTTAGTTCAAGCTGACTAAACCAATCCAGAACAAGGCTTTAACAAATATGACGTTAATCCCTTAGTGTGGTGACGTACAGAGTCACTGACTGCACACTGGGATGCTACAGGTAATAAATGATGTTACACAGCTTATGTCATAGCTCATGGTTCAGGTTGTGGTGTGTGTGATGGAGCTCAGTTAATCAGTGTGGACGAGGCTTGAACACTAAAGCACGACATGAAGATGATCCAAATCACACAGTGTTTATTCACAGGATGAACAAAAAACACTATAAGAAAATAAATCAGTGACAAAACAGAAAATAACGAAACAAAAGACTCAGAACAACCAGGACAGGACGAGCAGACTGTGAGACAAAACACCAATAAAACAGAAAATAAAACACAATGCAAAATAAATTCTAACATCCACTCAGTCTCCTGTGAACAGCTGATGATGAACTTCTATGTGGACATTTTCATCAGAGCGTCTGAAGGTTTTCACGTCTAACCCTAACCCTAGACCTAACCCTAGACCTAACCCTAAGGAAAAGGAGCCAATTCAACAACCCGGGTCCAACTTATAGAAGATGCCACCTGTGCCTGTGAATGATTAACCTTCTCTTCAGGAGTAAGGCCACTTATTTGTCTCCAAACCTAAAAAATAACCCTAAGATGAGATGGACCAGAACAGAATAACCTTAGCTCTGCACAACAATGGTGTCAAACACATGAGTCAGTCTGTCATTCTCTAATACTCTGAAGAATCTGTAATATAAAACATATTCTGGTATGTTTTACATTCTTATATAAATCAACACGTGTTCCTTCATAGTTTTGATGTTTTCAGAGGAGCTGTACCCACATGAATCACTGTTCCTGTGCTGCAGTAGTATTTGGCTGCATTGATTTTTTTTGTGGAGTACCATTGGCCCAGTTAAGACAATATTGACTTTACTCATTACAGAGATCGCCACTGAAACAAAGAGGGCAGAAATCTTTAGAGGATTCACCCAAACTAACGCTCTAGAGACTTTAGAGAAAGAGGAAACTCTAAAGTGTCTATGATCAGATGTTTGGATGAACAAGACAAAAGCTGTGAGAATCCAGCAGTTTGTTGGAGTTTGTCGCCACCTGGTGGATAAATGAAATACTACAGTTTAGTCCAAACACATTTACAGGATCAGAGTGTAGCTGTGTGACATGTTCACTGTCAACAGTGTTCAACCACAATTATAAATAATCCATCTAGACTCTGTCCAGAAACATCCAGAGGATCTACATGAACCTCATCAGTCACAGAAATAGTCACAGCAAACTTACTGTCAGTTAAGTTATTTTTAGGGGATGAAACATGTCCTCCACCCTGAACGACAACAAGACCTCCCATCTGCTGTGTCCCTGCTGATCTGATCCATGAAAGAGAACCGACAACGGATTGAAACGGCGCCAACGACACGAATCCTGGGACCCAGTACTCCTAAAGACTCCTAGCTGACAAAACTTTGTCCATGACAACTGTCAATCATCACAACCGGTTTTTGTAGCATCGATTAACTAAAACATGCAGCAGCATTTAATTAACAACCTAAAATGACTTAAATCGTGTACTTTAGTGTTTTAGTTAGGCCCCTAACATGGAGGGGGCGGAGCTTATGACCTATACTGCAGCCGGCCACCAGGGGGAGCTCCCCGTGTTTTGGCTTCACCTTTTCCTACAGTCTATAAGAGGATGGCTGCTTGGTGAGACAGCTGGGCGTCCTCACAGGTTGCTGGGTGTCTTTATCCTCAGCTCCACTATTGCTCCATCTTTCTGTTTGCTTTTGAATTAGCTGGGAGTTAGATGGAGTCATCCTCTGCCACGATGAGCTTCAAAACTGATCTCTGGGACGTCACAAAGTTAGATTTACAGTTATTCAGGATGAAATAAGTACTTTCTTTAAAGTTAATCATATGCATGGTGAAAAAACTTAAATTGTAGTCTGAAAACAACCCATCCGTTCACCCTGACCTCCTCCCTAGTGCAAATATGTGCCACTTTTAACTACCATGGCCACTAGGAGGCGCTTTGTAGTTCTAACAAATGATGTTAAGCTTTAATTTTAGCCGTTAAGTTTGTTAAATCAGCCACAAAGCCACTAAAAACATGTTTTGAACTCTGTTGTGGTAATATTCTCATTTCCTCTTTATGGACGTTGTGGTTTAACAGATATTTCTGTTTTGTGCCCGAACATAAGTGAGTAACTTCTTTCAAAGTGTAGCTGAACTGACTTCCGTTCATTCTCCACCTGTTACGCAAAACCACACAGATGAGCCGTACAAAATAAGTGACGTGCAATGACACGACGCAAAAGCACGCCAACCACAGAATGACTACGGAGACTCAAAGCTGCTGGGAAACGATGTAAACGGACGACAAAGTGACACACGGCGACTAAATGACCACAAATGACAACAGACACAATAACGACACAATGAGCAGAAATACGCAAGACACAGATGTCCACTCCAGGTAACGCTGACGACCAGCTTGTTCACTTTCGAGTGGAAAAAACATAGGGGGGGTCTCAGCGGCCGAACCTGTCCCACGCCGCTAAACATTAATAGTGGATGAAGGCCAGCCTGCCTCGTGGCTGACCTCGCCGTGGTCTTCCACCGGCGCAGAGCAGAAAGAGTCGGATAAAAACGCCTGCCGTGCTTTTTTTAGCCAGCCACTTACACATGGCGGTGAGTGGCTGAAGGGAAACCACGGGCTGATGCAAGCTTCCTGCAGGTGAAGCTCTGACTCACAATCAGTGTGTAGTGTAGTTTCCCTTTTATGGAGTGTGGAGTCAGACGATCCCTCGTCTCTCTATCGGCTCCAAAGAAACGTTTAGAAGTGAGATTTATTTCATTTACCTACGTTTCCAGCTCCGTAGCCGCTTGTTCCTGGTTTTGCATCTGTTTGCTCTGTTTTGAGTCTGTTTTTAATAAAGTTCATCTCTTTGTAGTTGGTCTCATAGACTGTAGGAAAAGTGGACGCCATGACAGCTCCTCTAAAGTGAAGCCAGACACTCAAGTCTTCTCTCGTGCAGAACCGTTCGGGGCAAAAGATTAGAAAAATGGGTCACCTCAGGTCCGTAGGCGTTTGGTTCTGTCCTGGTCTTTTATCTGTTTGAGTCTCTTTTTAATAATGTACATCTCCTTGTGGTTGTAGAAAACGTGGACGCCATGACAGCTCCTCTAAAGTGAAGCCAGCTCCCCCTGGTGGCTGGCTGCAGCACGGGTCATAAGCCCCGCCTCTTCCATGTTAATATTTAATTCACTCACATCTTCTTGCAGATTTCTTCTTCTCGGTTGGTTTGTTATAGGAACAAAAAGCTAAAACTACAGCAGTCTGTCTGCTTTGTGAGCCCTCCATCCACCCTGACCACCTCATCATGAACTGTCCAGAGGTACATCAGCTGGAGTTTCTACTTTCTCATTTACTTTTCAGTAATTCAATCAGAAATAGGAGACGTTTTGAAACACTGTGAGCGTCAGGGAGCTTTAATCCGTCTTTAAGGCCTTCATGTGAACCTGCTGTGTGGAGAAACACACCCAGCCAGCAGCTGAAACCAACGCTAAGACCAATATTGTTCTTGAGGGCTGGGTGACAGGAGCTCTCAGCTTCTTCTGAAGGTGTGAGGCGCACATGAAGGAGCTTTAAGGTGCCTGTGAAGCTTCTCAGTCGTACAGGTGACGGTATCCTTAAAACAACACGATGAGACGACTGGACATGTTGGGTTTCATAGCGGCCGTGAAGCCTGAGAAATAAAATAATAGTCTGTAACTAAACATTACACCTAGAGCTCAGCAAACACCTCCTCCTCCTCCTCCTCCTCCTCCTCCTTCTTCTGCAGGACAGTAACACATTTAATCTCGTTCTGTGTGTGACCATTTAAATGCCTCCGATGCTGCCGGGGCTCATAAATCCAGATCAGCTCATGACTAAACTACTTCATTGGTCCCTTCACAGATAACATGTTGTTTGTGACTCTCTGCAGCTTTTGATAACGCTGAGGTCAGATGTTAGCTCGACGACCGCTCCAGTGTTTGTGTTGTGGGTGCGTTCGTTTCAGATGTGGGAGGGATTCGTCTCAGTTTTCAGTTCGGCTTTATCTCAGCTGTGGCGGCTTTGCAGCTTTTTCAGCAGCTGATAGAGGCCACATGTCTCTGTCAGCACAAGATGTACTGGAACGGCAGCGATTATTTAACTCTTAGACCCTTCATACGGACGTGAAAGGTAGAGTAGCACAGGGAGGCAGGTTTAAGAAGCAACAGCAGCCACAGGTAAGACTGTTTCATCAGAGGCTTTCAGTGCACAGGCCGAGTCTGAAACACAAAACTATGACAGAGATTAGTAAAGAGAGAACAGAGAGCTGCAAACACTCCACAAACACACACATCTTAAACCGTCTGTTGTTTATAAAGCACTTTCTTGGTCCATGTACCAGGGATTGAACCACCAGCCCACTGGGTCACAGGTCAAACTGACGCGAGCGACACCATCCACTCATTTAAAAGCTGTCGAGATGATTATTTTAACGTTATCAGTCCAGTTTCCCACGGCAACTGTCAGTCAAAGCATCCATTTTTTATTTTATAGCGTCAAATAACTAAAGCTTTATTTGTTTTTTCAGAAACTGGACATTTGAACACATATCAGTATTATTTCAGTACCATCACTGAAACGTGTATTTTATTGTTTTAATTTGGCCGCTAACGTGGAGGGGGCGGAGCTTATGACCTACGCTGCAGCCAGCCAACAGGGGGCGCTCTACAACCACAAAGAGATGCACGTTATTAAAAACAGACACAAACCAGCACAAACAGATTCACGGCCCATGTTTCTAATCCTTTGTCCTGACCTGGGTTTGTCTGTCCTCTGTCCAGAACGACTGCAAGACGACAGAAAGAGACAAAAGAGGCAAAAGCAAAGACAAGAGATGCAACCACAGCTACAAAAAGAGATGAGCACATAAACGTGTACACGCATGGACACAAAGAGAACGAGCAGAGGCTGAACTGCTGCACAAATACACAAAATACTGGATAATTGTTGCACATTTAGTCCCTGGACCAGGACGTGGACCTGGGTGTGATCATTTCTGGTTCAGAAAAAGATTCAAATGGGCGACCAGGACGCTGAACAGTCGATGCAGACCGGCTGCAAACTGATCCAAAGGGAAAGAAAATGACCATGAAGAGACTGAAAGAGGAGCCACGTATTACAAGATCAAGTGTGACCCGCTTTGCTTTCATGTGGAGAGGTGAGCAGGTTTGTACTCGGGCCTGTCGCCTCCATTTTCCATCAGCAGAGCATTAGTCAGTGAAGTGGGGATGTTAATAAATGTGATGGCCACCAAAGACCAAACTGAGGGCACGACTCATTAAAGCGCTTTCATCCCAGCCGCTAAAAGCTCTGACGGCCCCACGGCGGCTAATCCCGTTCCTCACGATCCTTCCCAGGCATCAGACACAGACCTGGGCATGGCGGGACGGTCACATGCTGCCAAAAGCCCAGTCACATGTTCTGTTGTCCTGTCCTCCTCTGGGGCAGGCTGCAGGTCCTCCTCTGGTGCATTCAGGTGCTCCTTGGAAAGAAAAACACCTCCAACGGCTCAAATCATGAGTCACTCTGAAGCAACAGCAACACGTCGATGATATGATGCTTTTAAAGCTGTGTTGAAAGAGATCACAGGTCAGCTTGTTCACACACAAAGGTCTGTGAGGTTTGGAGTGAGGTGTTTGCTCAAGGTGCCTGAGGCAGGAGGACGTCTGAACCACTAGTCTATAGTTCAGAGATTCCTCTTTGAGTTTCCTCTGTTGCTTTGTCTCTAGTGTGATAGAAAGACGCAGCATGTGGACCAAAGAGTTTGGCTAAAAACACGGCGTCGACCTTTGAGAGGAATAATCAGAACAGGACGGCAATAAATATAAAAAAAGAAGCGGTGTGTAATGTATTTATACTTTTAAACAAAACAAAGCAACAAAGATCAGCCAAAGCAGATAAATAACTTCAATGGTTTCTTCACTGAGCTCTCAAAAAACTTATTAGTCTTCAAATAGTCTTATTTTTTCTACATTTTTGTTCTTAAATCAAAACAGCCAAATTTAAAAACTGTCTCCACGTCATTTCTGGGGAAATAAAAGCATCTAACGAAAGATGAAGCGACAATTAATGTTTGAACTGTAAGAGTTTGAGGATTTAAGTTGAAATTCTGACTTTTTCTGACTATTTCCAGAAGATTTAACTGTGAATTAATTCTCAATATTTTTTCTTCTGTTTGAGTTTAAAGTTGATCATTTTTTTTTTTTTTTTTTTTTTTCAGAACAGTGAGATTAAAGTCATAATACTGGGACTAAAGTTAGGAATTAATTTTGAGATTTAAAACTAAACGCAGACTTTATTCTTTATAATCTGACTTTCTAAATTATAAGTTTGCAGCTTGATGATGGTCGTAAATTAATATATATATTTTCCTAGAATTATTAAAGTTGAAAAATGAAACTTTCAAACTTTAAAGTCGATGACTTGTTTTCATTATTTACATTCTATTTTATGTTTAGATGCTTTTTCAGGTTAAAGTCAGAATTCTCAGGGTAAAGTCGTAATCCTCCGTTTTTATTGTAATAATATTTTAGGAGCCCTAATCCCTGCGTGTCTTTGCTTTATAGTTTTATGCTGATCGTTTCCTTTTCCCTCCCTCGCAGGGCTTACGCGTCTCAGATTTCCGGCAGCCCCTGAAGGCGCCACAGATCACATCCTTCAGGCTTCGTTACCGGACGGAGAAGACGGAGCGGCATCGTGAAGCGTTCACACACCGACAGAGAGGATAGAGCCGCGGCAGACACGTTAAACGTAAGTCACTCACACACGTTTAACAGACGGTTTCGGTTTGGTTCGTGGCCGGTTGGAGAGGCAGCATGTCCGCTCCGCTGCGCCCCGCACGGCGGCGGCAGCGGCTGGGTTCAGTTTCCGGGTTTTACCGTCTTTGTGCACACGGCACCGGGCTGGTGCAGAGCGCACAGACCCAACGTGTTACTGTTTACCTCCGGTGTGGGTTTCAGACACGCGTGGCCGCTCGTACCGACGCTCACACATCTGACTTGATCTTTCCCGTGGTTTGATTTCTCCATCAGCCTGAGACCGAGCCCCGGTGGCGGCTTGAGGCCCGGGCCTGGGCCGAGCCGCGGCCACCTGGCAGACACGGTCTGTCTGCGTCCTCCCTAGAAATATAACCAAACAACCGCCGCTAGCGGGATGGCTAACCCGGCTAACTCTCTGCTAGGAACCAAAGAATTCATCGGCGGTGTCGGTGTTTTTATAAAACACTCCTGAATATTACCAGCAGACATTTAAACGCACCGCTGCCTCTAATCTCTGGTTGTCCAGTAAGCTAGCTGTCTGCCGCTTTAAACAGGCGGCGGCTAACGTGGGAATGAAGCGCACGCCAAACTCCGTTCAGAAAACGACTCATTTTAATATTTCTTCTCCTGTCAGAGGAGGAACGCTTTTATCTCCAGGGTAATAAAATCGTTATTCACTCCTCTTTAATTCGGCATAACACACACACACACACATCAAACTAAGAAACCGTTTTCTCCAGTGATCTCATCTGTTCACCTCCCATCTGTCTCTTAATAAAGTGCACTGAGAGGTTTAAGAGGATTTCCTGAATAAGTTTTGTTTTACACTCATCTATATCTGTTCTCTATTGTGCAGTAACTCCTCAGGTTTAACTGTCTGTTCTCCATCTGTCATTCAGGCTGGTGGTTTATTTAAATGCTGCAGATTAAGATCCTAAAAAAACTTTAAAAAAAATATGAATAAACATCTGAAATATACAGAACTGCTTGAATTCAATGATCATTCATAAGACGTCTAATCTAGGATGAGACTTAACTGATCCTCACATTGAAATGTAGGTGTTACAGCAAAAGATAAATCTAAAAAGCTAAATGTGAAAGAATAATATAATAGATGCACTCGAACATATGTCCAGATAATTAACTCAACAGTTTTACCCAGTGGGAATATTGCTCATAAAAAAACAAATATTGTTCAGTAGTGACGTAATGAATAAGTAAATAGATTTCCAGAGATGCAGACACCTGGAGGAGCTTTTTAATTCAGCACTTTATGTCGTCGTTTGACATATTTTAACGACGCAGCGTTAAACCAAAGTCAGTGATATTTTCCTGGTTTTACTGTTGATCATGATTTATTCTGTGGAAGGACATAAAATCCCCTCTGGCCTGAGTCAAGCGTCTGTTTCACTTCCTTCTAATAACTGACCAGACTAAAACACGTCTGTTTGTCTTACGTGACGTTAAGCTGGGCAGGAATGACTCAATGTTTATTACAACTGCTTCATAACGCTGCATTTTTATCGGCTTTATATTTTATATTTTCTCAGTGTTGAGTGTTTAATTCTGTCAACGTTAATGTTGCTTAAGATGAATAAAGCAGGACGTCTTTCTCTTGACTAATAATTATTCATTTGAAAGTTTCTCATCATCTTTTAAGTCATGTTTAACTTTATAAATGTGTTCAGTTTATTTAATAGATGTTGCTGCGTATTATTTAAAAAGTGTTGGACGTGCTCCGTAGAAGAGTTGTGTCGCTGTTCAAAGTGCCTGGAGAAGTTTGGATGAAAATCGTCAGCATGACTCCTTCATGACTTCTTTTGGTTTTACCTTTATATTTCATCTTAAAAACAGTTTATCTTGCCTTGTTGGGTATTATTATTCATTCTAACATACTGTATAAACACATTGGACCTAAAACCAAACTAAAAACAGAAAATACGAGATTTAAAAACCTAGATTTTTTACTGTGAAAACCACAAACATATTTAACGAACCATTTTTATAACTTAGAATGCAAATCTAAACTAAATTATAAAAGCTCATATAAAAATTTAGCAAACAAAGTTATTTACAGATATTTACACTGAAATGCAGGAAATGCATCAGGCGTTCTTTGCAACTATTTACAACCATTTGTAAAACTATCAGACGTCACAATAAGTCACGTCTAATAAGTAATGTAATTAAATACTTAAGGTCTCAAATGTCTCAAAACTTGTTTCTCTCGTCATCGTCGTCCGTCCATAGATCGTATATAGCATCACTCCCTCAAATCTTCCCTCTTCCTTTAGCAACCATTACCATATCATTTTCTGATTGGCTGATGTGATGCATTTTTCCACCAATAGGAAAGAAGGGTTCATGTTTTGTTTTTGACAATATTCAGGAAGAAGCCGTATATTAGTTTTAATAAGTCCAGTTCCACTTGGCCTATCAACACAACTTAAAAACTGGTTTATAGTTTGAAGTTAGCACTTTCTATACAAATTGAAACAGAGTCGCAGTGAGACTTCATCTTGCTGCTACATCATCTTAAACTGGTCATGTGATTTGGACGCGCCGGTGCCAGAGGGTTAATAAGAATATATTGTAAAATAAGTGATTGTCCTTGAGGGTTCTCAGTCCTCCAGGTCGTAGTTTAAACAAAAATAAACCAAGCTGAAGCAAAGACGGCTGCACTCGTTGGGTTTGCTGAAGACGTTTCATCCGAATCTTCAGCTCAGATTTTCAGCTGGGCAACGTCCACATTTGCAAATCTCCACCAGCCTTTTAGACCCGGAGAAGCTACCTGGATGAAACGTCTTGAAGAAACTCTACACGTCCAGTCCTCCTTGTTTTGGGTTTGTTTGCAGGATAAACTATGACGTGGACGATTGAGAACCAGATATCTGTTAAAAAACTTACGTCTTCAAGTTGTTGTTCAGTAGCTGCTCCTTTGGCTGCTCTAAATACATAAAGGGACTGTATTCTTATTACTTTTTTATGAATAGTGTTATTTTTAATGTCACGGTTGTTGTTGTGGAATCTCTTTAAAGAATGATCTGGAGTCTGCCGGGCCAATGGCAGAAGAGTAACAGTAATATCTGAGTGACGTGGATTTGACTTAAAATGTCTCTGATTGGTTGGAGGACTATCCAGCTGATGCAGATAGAATCAGTTGCCTCACAGTGAGATCCAGATGTTCCCAGACTCTGATAAGAACTGAGTTTCGTCTGTATCTGAACGTCTCTGTGTCGCCTGCAGAGATGATGAAGGGGGGGATGAGTCCGACCGTCCTGGTCCTGACGTTCCTCTTCGTCGTGAGTCACAGTTCGTCCAGTTTAGACTGCAGCCCGTCGACGACGGAGACCAGCGGCAGGACGCGATTACTGTCGGCTGTGGTCGACGCTCAGAGGGCCGAGCAGAGCCGGAGGCAACACCTGGAGGCTCTGTTCAACAGGTGAGCTCCAGCAGTAACTCATCTAAGAGGACGACGGTCACAAGCTTTTATTCCAGTCGACATGAAACTATTTTCTTGTTGAATCTAACAGATACGGAGAAAATGGCACCATCTCTCTGGCTGGTTTAAAGCGTCTCCTGCAGAATGTCGGGCTGGATCGATTCCGGACCGTCACGGTGCAACATCACGAAGAACCAGGCCACCACGATCATGACCACCAAGACCATGAAAACCATGACCACCAAGACCACCATGATCACCATGATCACCACCACCATGACCATGACCACCACGATCATGACCACCACGATCATGACCACCACGATCACCATCATCATGACGACAACGATTCTCACGACCAGAAACACAACCACAGCGACCCGTCACCAAAGTTTCCTGAAAGTCAGGGCGGCGTGCTGGGAAAGAAAAGCGATAAAGCCACGGTGACGGCAGCTCAGGACGGCGGCACCACGGCGGCGTACGGCGCCCGGCTCAGACAGAAACGTCAAGGCAGCGGGCAGGAAGGACGGAGTCCTGCAGGCGGGGAGCCCACCGGGGCGACTGCCGCAACGTCGGTCGCTGAAAGCCAGGCGCTGAAAGCAGCAGCAGCAGCTATGAAGCAGGATCGTAACCGCAGCCAGGACGACGAAGAGGTACAAAAACAGCACCAGTTAAAAGTCAAAGTAGATTCTTTGAACAAGGATCTGAGTGCATTGTTGACTCTTTGTGGTTCCTCTCTCCAGTGTCTGAACGCCTCCAGCATCCTCTCCTCACACGGGATGTCCAAGGAGGCGGGGGTCACGCTCAGAGACTTTGGCTACCTCTGCCCCGCCCTCCTCAACCAGATCGACGGAGGAGCGTGCATCCTCCACGGAGACGCCTCTGAGTATGCAGAGACGGGTATGAACCATGTCCTCGTTCTCCTCTGAAGAATCTTTGAGGAGTCTATTTATTTATTTTTGTACTTCTGCTCCTTGATGGGGTGCGTCGTTTATCAGCTTAAATACTTTTTTGTTCTTGGTCTTGATCGGTGTAATAACACGTCTTTCTTTCTTTCTTTCTTTATTTTTTAACAGAACATAAGCATCACAAACATGGTCACGGTCACCACGGAGACCACAACCACTCGGACCACGACCACGGGGAGCGGACCGGTGGAGAGAACGGGAAAAACATCACAACAGGTACGAGTTCAGGAGTTCTGGGATCACCTCATCGGTTTAGATGCTTCGTTAGTCTCCGTTAATCTCCATCGGGTTGAAATTAATCCAAACCTCCACTTTTACACTTTTACACTTCTTTCTTTACGTACAAATCCCTACATGCATTTTTGCAGACATCTGCACTAGACGGAAAACTAATATTTTTGGAAAGAAAGAAAAGCTCCGTGTGGAAAACACTGGCTATGTTTAAGAAGATCTTCTGAATTGAAAGGTCCAATAGAACCCACAGGTCAGTTTTCATTTATTGTTTTTCATTGTTGCAGCGTGGATCGGCGGGTTCCTCTCCATCACCATCATCAGCCTGCTGTCCCTGCTCGGCGTCGTCCTCATCCCGCTCATGAACAGAGTCTTCTTCAAGTTCCTCCTCAGCTTCCTGGTTGCGCTGGCTGTGGGCACTCTGAGCGGGGACGCCTTCCTGCACCTCCTCCCCCACGTGAGTCACCACAGGTCCCTCATACCGGATACCCCACGACCTGGGATGTCCCAGTCAAGTTGTTTTGGCCCTCAGTCTGAGCCTGAGCCTTAAATTATGAGCATCAGCTGATCAGATCCTAAACGTCCTATAGTTGGTCTCTTGTGTCTTCCTAAAGTCTGTCCTTGTCTTCCTTGTCTTCTCCTAGAGTTGGTCTCCTGTGTCTTCCTAAAGTCTGTCCTTGTCTTCTCCTAGAGTTGGTCTCCTGTGTCTTCCTAAAGTCTGTCCTTGTCTTCTCCTAGAGTTGGTCTCCTGTGTCTTCCTAAAGTCTGTCCTTGTCTTCCTTGTCTTCTCCTAGAGTTGGTCTCCTGTGTCTTCCTAAAGTCTGTCCTTGTCTTCTCCTAGAGTTGGTCTCCTGTGTCTTCCTAAAGTCTGTCCTTGTCTTCTCCTAGAGTTGGTCTCCTGTGTCTTCCTAAAGTCTGTCCTTGTCTTCTCCTAGAGTTGGTCTCCTGTGTCTTCCTAAAGTCTGTCCTTGTCTTCCTTGTCTTCTCCTAGAGTTGGTCTCCTGTGTCTTCCTAAAGTCTGTCCTTGTCTTCTCCTAGAGTTGGTCTCCTGTGTCTTCCTAAAGTCTGTCCTTGTCTTCTCCTAGAGTTGGTCTCCTGTGTCTTCCTTGTCTTCTTCTAGAGTTGGTCTCCTGTGTCTTCCTAAAGTCTGTCCTTGTCTTCCTTGTCTTCTCCTAGAGTTGGTCTCCTGTGTCTTCCTAAAGTCTGTTCTTGTCTTCCTTGTCTTCTCCTATAGTTGGTCTCCTGTGTCTTCCTAAAGTCTGTCCTTGTCTTCCTTGTCTTCTCCTAGAGTTGGTCTCCTGTGTCTTCCTAAAGTCTGTTCTTGTCTTCCTTGTCTTCTCCTATAGTTGGTCTCCTGTGTCTTCCTAAAGTCTGTCCTTGTCTTCCTTGTCTTCTCCTAGAGTTGGTCTCCTGTGTCTTCCTAAAGTCTGTCCTTGTCTTCCTTGTCTAGCTAGCGTAAATCAGCCTTCTCATGTGTCTTGTCTCATCAGTCTCAGGGAGGCCACCATCACCACCACGAGGACACTCATATGGACGGACATCACGTCCACGGTGAGGAGGGGGAAAACCTGGACGGCGTGTGGAAAGGCCTGACGGCTCTGAGTGGCGTCTACTTAATGTTTCTCATCGAACACTTCCTGACGCTGGGGAAGATGTACAAGGACAAGAAACAGAAGGTTAAAGATGCATCGTCTGACGCGTGACATTAAAACTGTTTGGTGCTTTTACAGTTTAATGATAAGACACAGGCCGGGTCTCTGATGGGTTTGTCTCTGCCGTCTGCACAGGTCCAGAAGAAGTGGGATCAGAACGACAAAGCAGATCCGGAGAAGCAGCCGGCGCTGGAGAACGACATGAAGCCAAGCGAAGGTGAGACGATGATTTGAGGAACCTGGAAATCTTCAGCTCAGTCTGAGAGTAGAGCTCAAGAAGTTCAGGGGTCACATTCAGCCCAGTTTATATCCTCCACGAGAAAAAAGAAATGTGTTCTTGCTCCTAGGGCTGCAAGAACAAGAACAAAGTTCATTCTGGTTTGGTCACTTGAACTTCATTAAAAACGTGCCGAACTCCGCGGATATCTTCATAGGCCCCACCCACTCATAGTCTGATCTCTACCCAGGGGAGATTACTTTACTGTATTAGCCACGCCCACTTATCAGTCACAGAATATTTGTCTGACACCACACGAGAAAAAAGTTCTGCCTGGTTGATGTGTCAAGAACAAGAACAAGATCATGTCCTCTGGTTCCATATGTTTGACACCCCTGATCCTCTTCTCCGTCTCCAGACGTTGAGACGAACGGCGCCGGCGCGTTCGGCGACCACTCGGGCGGCCTGCACGGCGGCGGCGTGGCCGAGGAGGAGCAGGTGATGCTGGCGCCGCAGGTGTCGGTCGTGTCGCCGCAGGGTTACAGCCGAGCGTCGGGAGGCGCCGACGCCTACACCGCCGAGGACTGCGAGAACAAGTGCCACTCCCACTTCCACGACACGGTGGGCCAGACGGACAGCAAGCACCACCACCACCACGACTACCACCACATCCTGCACCACCACCACTCCCAGAACCACCACCCGCACAGCCACTCCCACTCCTACTCGGAGCAGCACTTCCAGCAGGCCGGCGTGGCCACGCTCGCCTGGATGGTCATCATGGGAGACGGGCTGCACAACTTCAGCGACGGCCTCGCTATCGGTGAGTAGCTGCTGATGTTCAGCTGAAATGATGCTTCAAACATCCACTTAGTCACAGGGACTGTTTCTAACCTGACTAGATATAAATCAAGAAGACAAGTGGATCAACCTGAAATGTTAAAGCTACATCAACAAGCTAACAAACACTCAGGGAATGTCTTTGTCGTTATGTGTTAAAACGCCTCAGACAACCAGTATCATCAGGCTGTAAAACAAGAAAAGCCAGTTTAGTGTGAGAGACATTAACGCTGCTAAACTGAAACTGAAGGGATGAGAATGATCTCTGAGACAAGCGTCAGAGGGTGAAAATAAACATTTTAATAATTATTCTGGTTCATATATGAATGTTAACTGCATTCATTAGCATGCTAATATGCTAACATGTATCATCTATGAGCGTCTTGACATGCAGCATGATGGTACAACCACGTACCGACTCAAAATGTAAGAAGCATATTAGCATGCTAGCCGGAGTCGTCGGCCATGATTCCTCTTTGTCTTTTTACAGGAGCTGCCTTCACTGAGGGTCTGTCCAGTGGTCTCAGCACGTCTGTGGCTGTTTTCTGCCACGAGCTGCCTCATGAATTAGGTAAGAACCTCGATCCGTCAGCGGTAGATTTATCTCTGAACATTTAATATCAAAATCAGTTTTAGTTTATGTGAAATCAAACAATCAAAGTCAGTTAAAATCTCCTCACTGGAATAAAAACCTTTGAGTTTTTATTTCCCTCAGGAAGAACTAAAGAACAGTTTCTATACCACCACATACTCTACAATGCTCTGCGACAACTATTTACCCTAAAACACCTTCAGCTGGTTACATACGCCACAAGAAGTGAGACATTTGTTCTTGCTCTGTGAGAACTAGAAAAAACTTCCTTCTGCTCACGTCATTGAAACTTCAGTAGAAACTCAAGCTGGCATTTCTGCTTTTCCACAATAATCGAGCTCACTTCCAATTTCTGACCAATCGCACAAAAGTTGTCGGACATCAAACGAGAAAAAAGTTCTGCCTGGTTGATGTGCGTCAAGAACAAGCTGCAAGAACAGAATTACATCAAAGAACCAAGAACAAACTTCTCATGGAGTGTGTAACAGCCTTAAGCCTCAGAATGGACACATCCTCTCGTTGTCCGTCTCCTGCATCTCCCACAATGCTTTAGTGATGTATGCTGCAGTGGGAGGAGCCTATGAGGACTTAAATGGTAGCAGTGATGAAGTTTTACGAGTGTTAATGTCTCCTCCCTTCAGTCAGACGGTTAAAGTGACTGTCTTCCGTGTTTCCAGGTGACTTTGCTGTCCTCCTGAAGGCGGGGATGACGGTGCGTCAGGCCATCCTTTATAACGCGCTGTCCGCCTTGATGGCCTACTTCGGCATGGTGACCGGTATTCTGATCGGACACTACGCTGAGAACATCTCCATGTGGATATTCGCCCTCACAGCCGGGCTCTTCATGTACGTGGCCCTGGTGGACATGGTGAGTACCGTTAGATCAGTCATCACGTTTCACTTTCATCTGAGCAGCATGAACGTTGGAGAACGTTGGGATGTCTCCACATGTCGATCCAGACATGTTTGAAACAATCAGATCGACATCAAGCTTCAACCAAGTCTGATCTTTGTTTATCAGTTATTTATTTTAGCTCTGCTATAAATAAACCCACGTTGCTATAGCGTCACGAGGAAGAAAAGAAATCGATTTGACCATGAGACAATGAAAACAAGAAGAAAGAGACAACAAATGACTTTAAAAGACCACGTGAATGATATGAAAGTACACACAGTGAAAGAAGCAAAAAACTTAACAAAGAGGATTCAGCCAAGACTTTAAGGTCTGTCATAAACAAAACCACGTCCCTGTAGCGTCAGAGCTTCTTCTTCTTCTTGGTTTGCTATGAAGCAACAGAAAATCCCAGAAGAAGAAGAAGAAGAAGTCGTCTCCTGTGTGGACGTTCTTGATCAGTACCTAGTGTGTATGTGTGGTGAGGTGGTAGTAGCTGATCATCATCCATCAGTCAAAGGCTGCAGCCAAACAACAACAACAAACACTGAACGTTTAGAAGAAGAGAAAAGTTTCCTGGAGACACAGGAGACCAACTCTAGGAGAAGACAAGGAAGACAAGGACAGACTTTAGATTGGTTGCCATGAATCCAGTGAACTCGTCTCTACGTTCTGTGAGTCAGTCAGAGCTGAACTTGTCGTCCATTCAGCAGCAGGTGTTCACGTTCAAGTCTGACTCTCACCGGTGCTTCAGATCAGCCTGAGAGCAGCAGCTGCCAGGACCAGATGCCCCCCCTCCTCCTCTTCATCCTCCTCCTCTCCCTCCCTTTCCTCCTCTTCCTCCTCTTCCTCCTCCTTCTCTTCCTCCTCCTCAGGTTTATCAAACACAGAGAGGGGAGCTGTCTCTATCAGCTGCTTCCTGGATCAACTCAACATCTCAAAGCTTCTGCTGACCTCTAGTGGCTGCTCTCTGCACTGCGCTCTTAAATCTGACAGAGTCTGACCAGTCTGAGGTTTAGTTGTTAGTAGAAGTTAAAGCTGCAGGATGTTCCATCAGAGAGTCCAGAGGAGCAGCTGCAGACCAGTAGTTCTAACTTTAGAAGTCTAGAAATCAAGAAAAGCCATTTTATTTCTTTTAGTTGCTTATAATTCCAAATATAATAACACATAATAATGCAGTGCTTTAAGTTTGTAGAGCTGCCGTCTCTGAGTCATTTAAAGCATAATAACTTATAAATAACAGCAACTCCAGTTGTTTCAATTCATTTTGGTGCAAAAAAATAGTAGAAATATTTAAATGTTTAAATGTTTACTTTTACTTAAATGAACTTGAATGATCTTTTAACAAAAAATATCATGAATAAACTCAAATTTCTTTAGAGAAATAAGTAAATCTTTTGTTTCGTTCTGGCCTCAGCGTTGTCTGACTAAAACAGTGCGACCCCTAGTGGACAGATTAGGATTAGCTGGTAATTTATGAAAGTCAGCAGTTAATGTCTTCTACTTTGGGACACACTGGACCCTCCGATGGACCAGTTTTTGGGCCGTATGTTTGACGATGTGCTTCATCCTTGTCCTCCTGTCCAGGTCCCTGAGATGCTGCACAACGACGCCGGAGACCACGGCTTCAGCCACTGCGGCTTCTTCCTCCTGCAGAACGCCGGCATCCTGCTGGGCTTCTGCATCATGCTGCTGATCGCCATATTTGAGCACAAAATCCAGCTGGACCTGGGGTACTGAGGGGGAGCTGCTCAGCCCTGAAGTCCATGTGCATTCCAGCGTCTCTGTCGGGTGTGTCGTGTTTTTACGTTGCTGTTGGCGGACTCCAGTCACCTTGGTTTAGTTTGGGACACCGGGGAAGCGGCCGCCGCTGACCCTGCGTGCTCGGTGTCCTCTGAGGCGTCCACAGGTCTGAGGTTAGATGAGAATCGTCTCACGCGGTTGTTCTTTTATTTTCTAGTGCAGCTGCTTCTTCGTACGTGGACACAAACACAAATATCTGAGCGTCCATCCCAGGTCAGAGGTCACTTTAGTGAGAAACGTTACGTCTGGTTTAGTTTTTTCATCATCGTTGTTATTGATCTTGATCTTGAGTCCCTTCTTTAAGCACTTGAAATGAAACGACCCTTAAATCCTAAATGAAGAATGACTGTTGTTACAGTTTGGGACTGATGCTGGTTATAAGGTCATGTGTCAGGGCTCAGTATCGCTGCTCATTTCCAGGTTTGATTCGATTATTTAACTTCAAACTAAAACCATGTCCATGTCCTCGTTGGTTCCAGAGGTTTGTGGTGTCTCCTCCCTCTACTTTCTCATCTTTCACTTTGTGTTTGTCCACCTCGTCTCGCTGTACGCTCTCGTGAGATTTGTTCTAAAACCAGTCAAATCAAGATCGCTTTGAATCTGAAAATTATCTTTTTCAACTCGTCTGTTAACTTTGCTTTGGTAAATGAAGAGAAACTGATCATAGTCAAAAGATAATCAGGACAAAAGATCTCAACCAGGAAGGTTTTGGTAGTTTTCCTTATAATTTGACGTTCAGATTATCAGAGTGGTTCCATTTTCTCGTTTTCAGCCCTGGTTGTGGTCGCTCCAGTGCAGGCTGAGCTTCTTCCAGTTTGATGGAAACACAAACCTTCTCTTCATTTAACTGAACCTCTGTCACGGAGGCAGCGAGGACGTTGGTGTTTCCTCGTCGCTCTCTTTGGAGACGGTCTCGCTTGTTCCCACATCAGCAGGACGTCCGTCCATTAAACCAGCTGATCTCAGTCTGATGAAGCTTCTTTAATGACGTCTCTCAGAGCGAATGAGCTGGAATCTGAATCCATCTAATAACCATCTCACAGCTTAAAAAGATAAATGTTATATATGTAATATTTACAGCAGGAAACTCCCCCAAACCGTCTGGAGACGCTTTTCCTTTTTCTGTTTACGTCTTTGACTCTGGTTCCCAGAGTCGATATGAACCACGGCGTCGGTCCGTCTGGCTGCTGGATCTCTTCAGCTGTGGCCATGAGGCTGAAACTTGAGAAACTTCTGCACTTACTTTACTACGTTTAGGAATATTTAGCCTGCAGCCGTCTGATTGAACATGTTGAAATAAGCAGCGTTTCCTTCTTTCATCTCTGAAATAACTTTTATTCTGCTCATTTATATCTTTAATAAGTTTCATTCCTGGTGTAAAAACTAATCGTCAGGTAACTAATCGATCATCATTTCATATCAGACACCAGCCAGACACTCTTTAAAGCTTAGAAACGTTTCCTGTGAACAACTAATCGACCAAATTTTATCCGAGGAGTCGCTCCGTTCAGAATCCATTCAGATCAGAAGATCAGCCGGGCCAATCAGATCGCGTGGGCGGGGCTTTACGTGGCTGCGGGACATAAACGCCGTAACCTTACGTACGTAGCCTAATACCTCGTGAGTCTGGCTCGTTCTGAAACACCACCACCCAAACACTAGAGGGCGCTGCGTCGACTCTGAACGAAGACAAGACACGCAAATGTTTGTACGAGTCGGTCTGCGCGTGTTTTTATACGTCACTGTTACTAAAGCTTTGTCAGAGCATAAACGTTCATCATCAAAGGTGAGACTAAAGACCAAGACGTCTGTTTGGTTTCAGTTAGGTCAAACTGAGTTCTGCACAACTACCTAAAATAAAAGTATTGTTTTTTGTTTTTGTTTTTTTTTGGTTAACCATTTTTACCGTCTGACAATCCATCGACCTGAACTCCACTGTGGGCCCTCAGCAGCGCCACTACCTCCGACGTCTCTGTGACATGTCAAATGGAAAGAAAACTGCAGCAGCTTGTGTTTTTAATATTATTTTTTATTCGTCTTTATTTCATTATTACTGTGGCAGCTGAAACGTATTTAAAGAGTCTGTTAGTGTTTGTTAGTCGGCCGTCTCCCAGCGGACCAGACTTCTCTTTGTTACTGCGGCTGCTCTGACGTTTAGGTCAAATAACAAAGGTTGCCTCACAGGTTGTTTGCTTACTGTGTACGCTTCATGTGCAGTGTTATACTGTGTGTACTTTCATGTACAGTACAACGCCGTTTCATTTGTATGTGTTTTGTTTTGCCTCAGCTTTCACGCTGGAAAAATGTAAAAATGTGTAGAAGACCAAAAAGGAGAGAATTAGTTTCGTTTCATGTTCAGAAGTGTTTAAAAGGCATCTGTCAATGAAGGGAATTAAAATCATCACCATAGAACGTCTTAAATGTCTGGCTTCTTTCACATTAAACTACCAAGTCTCTGTTTCTACCTGTTCTCCTCTGACACACACAAAAGGTTACGCATAAAAATAAGTCAAAACTTAAACAGATTTTCACACAAGTTCTGAAAGGAAACAAAGAGAAACCAGTGAGACACATGAAACAAATATTAGACAAGAATATTTATTTATTCAGGAACATGAGCCAATATTACATATCTTTGACTCGTAAAAGTAAGTTCACCTCTAGGATCACATGTTAATCTCAAGGTCCAATCAGAGTCCATGTGTCCATACGTGTCTCCATCAGTGTAATGAGACTCAGGTGTGGTTCAGGTCCTGGTTTAGTTTCAATCAATCAGGGTTTGTCCCCCTCCACAGGAGTGGTCCACCAACAAAGATCACTCCATAGGCATGAAGTATAAGTCAGAGTCTGTTTGTGCAGCAATAGCATCAACTAAATGTTTCTGGTAACAGCTGATCAGTGGTCTACAGCAGCCTGCAGGAATTCCACTTCAGTTTTGAGATGTTTTTATACGTCCTCACATGGTTCCATCAACAGGTAAAACATCTGTAACATGAGACTTTTGTAAAACAAAAAAACATTTTCTGATGTTTTGGAGACTGCATACAGGTGAGAAACCACATTCCTGCAACACTCGTAGGAAAAGATTCAATATGGTAACAGTAATGAAATATGAAGGAATCCTCACAGTTGAGAAGCCGTACCTTTGTAACATATGTGAGAAAAGATTTACTCACTCCTCAACTCTGAAAACAAAACGCATATGAGAATCGACACGGAAGAAAAATCTTGCAACACATTTGAACATTCATCAGAACTTTGTTGGGACATGAACCTGGTGGTGAGCTATGCAATCCAGTCAAGCCTAAATTCTGATTGGAGCCAGAGCCACTGTCTAACTTTGCGATGACACCTGAACCAACTCCTTGGTAGGATTTTGCAGTTTATACACGTCCTTATTCAGCACAATGATGCAGCCATTGACAAAGAAGATATTAAAATGTGATGACATCCTCCTGCACCAACATCTGCATGAAGGACAAAATTGTTATTTGTGTTAAGATTAGACCAAGTACTGCACCTTTGTTTCAGGCCTGTCCTCCTTACAGCAGTGAAGCGAGTTCTCTCTTTGGGGCAAATATGAGCTTTCAGTTGTAACTCCCAAAACAAAAAAAATCATACACATGCAGTATGTTCTTGGTGTAATATAACACAACAGGTTAGTTACACTTGTGAAACAGATGGAATTACAGGAAAAAAGCCATGTTACCCTCTGCAGTTTAGGTAGATAAAGGTCTCAGTCACATTTGAATAAAATAATACTTTTTGTATAAATGTAGTAGGATGTTTCTTAAAAGATATTTTAGTTTGATTTGATTTGTTTATTCATTTCGGCAAGTCAGTTCAATCATCTTCACACATCACAATCAATATCAGTATGAGTACAAGTGACCTGGCCGAAAGGGAAAGCGGGAGAAGCCAAAGCTTATCTAGTCCCGCCCCCATTACCCAGAGTACAGATTTAATTTTTTTTTTTTTTTTTTTTTTTTTTTTTTAATATATATATATATATATATATATATATATATATATATATACACATACATATACATATATACATATATACACATACATACATACACACATATCTTTTTTTTTTTTTTTTTTTACATTTGACCTATTACAACAGAATATGAAAGCATAACTGCAGCTCAGTATAAGACAGTCAAAAACAGATTACATGTGTGTTCGCACATTGTCCATATTCTTCCGTCATTAGTGCACCGCAGTCCTTTATAATCGCCTGGCATGTTGTAGACCATAATCCGTATAGTCCAAATGACAATTTTCATGGTTATATATCAGTTGAGGTGGTGTCAGCGCCCGTTTTTGCCATGTAGCCCTACACGTCTGAAGAGCTTATCTCAGATCTTATCTTCACCAAATCCTCCCGATATTTGGTTCCATCGGCTCGCATGCTTGCCACATCCGCTCGCATGCCTGCCATCTCAGCTCGCATGCCTGCCATCTCCTCTCGCATGCCTGCCCCATTCTCGTAGATGGCATAGACGGTCTCGCACACCTTTCTTACTTTCCGGTACAGCATGTGCAATCCAAATCCCAGAGCGAGCATTCCCACTGTTGTACTCACAAACAGGTACACATCTTCCACATCCTCCACATCCAGAGCGGCAAGGCACAGGACTCTCCACTTGTCCCATCCATCCCTGGTGTAGCCCGCCTGGAAGGTCCCCGCTGGGCATTCGGGTTCACCAGAACCCGCCTTCCGTGTTGAGAACACTCTGTCAATTGCATTCAAGGACCAGTTTAACAGCTCCATTGCAGATCAGTTGATTGTCATCAGCTGTATCAGTTTGTCAGTTGTGCTCTTCAGTCGTCTCTCAGTTCTGGTGCAATTGTACTACAGCGTGGCTTAATATCATCAGTCATACCCAGTTTTTTTTTTTTTTTTTTTTTTTTTTTTTTTTTTTTTTAACAACCATTGACCTCTAACAGTGCTTATTCCTGCTCATTGTTTAGGTACATTGAGTTTTTTGTATTTATTCTTCATCCCGTCTCAACAACTGTCTGATGACCTTTGTCATCTCTAACTCTGCATCGCTGTATAACGGTCCATGGTTAAGTTAACAAATTTCTTTTTGAAGACACTCAGTGTTACTGAGTTCTTGACCTCCTCGTCCAATTTATTCCACTGTTTAACCCCTGTAACAGTTACAGAAAAGGATTTTAACGTGGTTCGTACTATTTTACGCTTGTATATTAGTTTCCCCCTTAAATCATGCTTCGTCTCTCTCTCTTCGAGTAGTAATTGCAGATTGTGAGGGAGGCATTTCTTTGTGGCCTTATACATTAGCTGAGCTGTTCGAAAGTTTGATAAGTCATTGAATTTGAGTATATTCGATTTAATAAATAACTGATTTGTGTGTTCCCTAAACTTGGCATGATGTATGATTCTCACTGCTTTTTTTTGGAGTATTTCACGGACCCCTTGCAATTTCACCGTGGACCCCCGGTTGTGAATCACTGATTTAGATTATGTAACACATAGACTCAGGGTCTCTTTCATGCTAACTAACCACTCTTCCTCTAACCTGACACCTCCAGATCCCTTAACTTTGAAACGTAACATGAGGTTGTAATTCGCAGTTGTACACACGGCTCATGTGGTCGTTTTTTCGAGGAGGGCAGTCTCCAAGGAGAGGTAACCTGGGCACTGGACAGCTCCTCTGAAGCCTCATTACTACCACGCTAACTCAAGGAGAAATGAGTGATGGTCTTTTAGTGCCATGGTCATGTAGAGACAAACCTGTTATCTGGCATTTCTTGTGCTTGTGGAGTTGTTTTGGTCGAGTTACTGAGGTATCCATTCCTATATGCTACATGTGTCCTCCTGAGTTTAGTGATGTCTGCTATTATATGTGTGTGTTTGTACTCAGTTACTCTCCAGTCCTGTAAATATAATCTTTCAGTTAAAGCACTGTGACTACTTCCCTCCTGATGTCAGTCATGTCCTTCTGCAGCCTTGATGGACACAGTTTACTTGTGTCATTTTAAGTCAATAAGTTTTCATGTCTATCATCTGGTAGGCTACAAGGCTACTGAAATATCCACTTTGAAAGGATTGTTGTCAGCTGATCTCAAACTCTGTGAATTTCTCTCTGTTGCTAAAATAAACCACCTCTGACCTGCTCCTGTATTTCAGACCATTCTCTAGAAACTGAGGAGACAAGCTGGACAATAATGATTGACGTCATTGTTTCTTTCCATGACTGCAGTGTGCAGACAGTCTGAACTGGAGGATTTCCAAAGAAGCTTCACAGTTTTACACAACAAGACAAGAGACACAATGAAAGAAAGAAATACAACTTTTATTCATTTGATTCATTTCTCAAAGTTCAGTTGAAGCTGCTAAATTAAACCACAGGTCAATCACATTTGATTCAGATCACACCAGTAGAACTTCTGTCAACAGTCATGATTCAAATAGAAATAAGTTTAGACAATCACAGAAGGAAGTTTCATATAGAAGACAGTTGATACTAAAATACAGAAACTTACACAAAGTATTCAACTCTATGTTTGATAAGAACACACTTTGTTGTAAATCAGAAAAAAAACATACAAACAAAAAAAACAGAGACAAAGCAAAACTCATAGAAAGAACATTTAAAATATATTTAATCTCCAAAACACAGTCATGATTAAACTTATACTACAAACTAAAAACTCTAGAAATCACTACGATGGTGTGGCTACCATGTTAGTCATCTAGTTTAAAGAAGCTTAAAGCTGAAAAACCCTCAGAAACACGTCTATCATATTCTCTTAATGACCTCTTTATGAACCAAAGGTGGTTTGTAAAAGACGCTGGTCATAATCTATTGGACTATTTGACCACATCCTCAGTCTCACCTTGAACTAAATCTGGACTGGGCTCAGTCTTTGGAATCAGTCTCTGAATGGTCTTGGTCTGTGTTACTGTTGATCTAGTTTTAGTCCTGGTTGGTATCAGTCTCTTCATTGACCAGGTTTCTGATGTCTCTGTACAGATCATTCTGGTCCTGGTCTCAGTCTTTGTCTTGGTGGACCTACTTCTTTATTTGGCCTTGATTCCAATGCTGGGGTCAGTGTATGGACTCTATAGAAGTCTCTCTCCTTTCTCTATTTTAGCCATGAGTTCTGCTTCTTCTTTCATCCTTATCAGAGACTCAACTCTTTTCTTCCAGCCTGGTTTGGCCTCAACTTTCTCTCCTTCAATCAACATGTCAATGTAATCTATAGTGGAGACAGGATTTGGCTTCAGAGCTATCTCTTTCAGTCTGTTCAGACACCTAGCAGATGTCTTTATCAGATACATCACCTCAGCCTGGACATGATTATATTCAGCCTTCAGTTTATCAATCAATGCCTGAACAGGTTTCTTAGCTTCTGTGGCTCTAAGATACTTTTCCTTCAGTTCTTTCACAGTTTGTTTCTCTTTAACTTCTATATACTTCCACATGTACTTCTGATTAAAATGTACATTCCAGTGACATTTGCCTGGACAATGAGTACAGCATCCATCTGGTCCCATTGCCTCACAGCGTACTTTATCTTTATCATCTGGTATGTAACAAGGGTAGTGACAGGTGACATGACATATCTGACAGTTGGTGATGAACCATCCAGGACCAGAAATGTCCTCTTGACAAGGCTTCGTGACAGTCACTTCATACTCAGAGTTCTCATTTCTGTTGATCTCTGCCTCAATCTCTTTAAGTTTTTCATTTGTCTCTTTTATTTCCTCAAGCTTGGCTAAACCAACTTTAACCTTCACCTGCAAATTTTCAACTGAAATCTCAAGCTTCTTTCTTTCTCTGAGGACGTCCTTTGTCAGTGTCAAACTTTTAGTTTCTACTTGATTCAAAGCAGCAAAAAACTTCTTCATGCTTTTTGTCCCCATGTCCCAAAACCTCTGATCAAATCCTCCATCTTCATCATCTTCATCATCTTCATCATCTTCATCATCAGTTGCAGATCTGTTGTCTGCAAACAACGCTGAATTATTGAATTTGAAGTGAAGTGGCAGTCCTTCTTTTGTTTTAGGACATGGGACACCTGCAGCATTGATTGCCTTTAGAACTGGAGGACGTTGACCGTCTGCAAATGTCACCAGAACTCTGATGTTTTCTTCCACATCTTTGCCAAAGATTGAGAGCACTGAGTCAAAGATATATCTCTGTGTTGGTGTGAGTCGTGGTAAAGAAGCCTGAGCTACAACACACACTGCATCAATGTCACTGACACCATACACAGAAGAGAATAGATTACGTATCTGCTCTGTGATCACTCTGTCTCTTTCTATTCCTCTGGTGTCTCCAAAGCCTGGAGTGTCCACAATGGTCAGAGAGTAGAGGATGTTAAACCCCTCCTGGTGGTTGATGTTGTACACAGTGACTTCAGAGGTCTGACTGTGAATTTGTGATCTTGACTGATCCTCAACAACTAACTTAAACCTAAATGAGTCCTCCCATTTAACACCTAGAATGTAATTGATCATCCCATTGATTAGAGTTGACTTCCCAGCACCAGTTGCTCCAAGAACCATTATGGTACGGCTTTGATTTGGGACGTCTTCCCCAAAACTGAAGCGTCTGCAACCATATATAATGTTTGGTTGTTCTTCCAGGGGAATCTTATAAACAGAGAGAGGCCCTCTCTCAGATCTCATCAGGGTGCTTCTTTCTTTAACAGCATCAGCAAGACTTTTACTGACATACAGCTTCTTTTTCATCCTATAATTTAGATGTGAATCATAATAAGCCATTGTAGTATAGTTAAGACAGGTCCAGTCAGTTGGTACCAGGAGTTATTTCTAATGAGAAGACAAACTCTTCATGGTCAGAGAAGATCTTCCATCCTCATGATGAGTGTTGACTCTTTGTGAACTTCTTTCTGGTCTTAATCTGTGTGTAGAGAAAAATCAGGAATACAATTTTTTTAGTACTATTTTAGTAATACACAGGACAAGATGTTACAATCCCTTGTGCCAAGATCCCAGGCAAAACACATTTAGAGGCCCTGTTCAACTAAGAGACCTTACCAAACCTATGGTCATGTGATATGATAATTAACCTATAATCAGCCCGAGACAACGGCAACAACCAACCACAATGGATGAACAGGAAACAGAAATGAGAGGTGCCAATACAATATCAATCAATCCTGCCGGGATAGGTGTATCCTGCCTCTCCAAATTGCGTAACAAACAAATCAACTGCGGCCTACATGCGGCCTACATCCTTACCTTAGTTAGCTCCCCAGCTAGCATGCTTCCTGCGCACCCATAACCAGTCACTGGCTCTCTCTGCTGCCCGGGACATATTGCTAACCGTAGTCCTCTGGCTTCTTCCTCGTGTGCCCAGCTCACTCAGCAGAGCAATCACCAACTTTACCACAAATCCACAGCAGCCCACTTCTACCGGGCGGACATAAGCCTTCCATCCATTCTGCTCTGCATCTGCTGCTAACTCTGCATACTTAGCTCTTTTTCTCTCATTAGCCTCCTCAACTCTATCCTCCCACGGGACAGTCAGCTCTTTGAAATAGACTACTTTCTCTGGCTCAGACCACAACAGCAGATCTGGCCGTAGTCGAGTGCTAGCTATCTCACCTGGGACAACCAGTTGTCCATTTAAGTCCGCCCTCATCTCTCAGGCTCCTCCTACCCTTAGCTGTCCCGTGTTATGCCTGAAGCCTGCTCCTCTAGCCTTTTCTCCCTCCCGTACAAACTTAATACACCTATTCTCTCTGTTAACGGCCACAGAATTTACATTCACCCGTTTTTCCTCTATTGCAGCTGCTAAACATTTCAATACCTGATTGTGACGCCAGGTGTAACGTCCTTGGGAGAGACTAACCTTACAACCTGTCAGAATATGACTAAGCGTGCAGACACAAGTGCACAGAGGACAGGCAGCATCCTCATCTACCCACTGGTTCAGGTTCTGGGGCGTTGGCAGCACATCATAAGTAGCCTCTAACATGAATCTAATCCTGCTAGCCTCCATGCTCCAAAGCTCTCTCCACTTCACCTTCCTTTTCTCCACACTCTCCCAGTTCACCCATTGACCCTGCTTAGCCTGTGACACTGCCTTCGAGCATCTAACTGTTTCCTCTTGCCTCTTAAACTCTAGATTTAATAGGCTTCATCCTAGCCCACTGCAGATTGCTATTTACCTTATCCAGCAATCTTCTAGTACAAGGAGCGGTTGACGTTGTTGTCGTCATGTTGTCCATGTAGGCCCTAATTGGGGGGAGGCGAAGCCCTCCCTGTAGCCTTTCTCCACCTACCACCCATTTGGAAGCCCTAATAATGACCTCCATTGCCATTGTAAAGGCTAGCGGAGAGATTGTACACCCTGCCATGATGCCTACCTCCAGCTGCTGCCATGCTTTAGTGTAGTCTGCTGTGATAAAGCAGAGCTGAATGTCTAAGAAGTATGCTTTGACTAAGTTTTTTATACTACCTGGAACTCTAAAGAAATCAAATGCTTCCCATAACAAACTATGTGGCACTGATCCGAAAGCATTAGCCAGGTCTAAGAATACAACATGCAGGTCTCTCTTTTCTTGCTTTGCTGACTGGATTTGGTGCCAAATCATGCTGGTGTGCTCTAAGCACCCAGAGAAACCGGGGATCCCAGCCTTTTGCACCGACGTATCAACTAGCCCGTTTTTCACTAAGTAACTAGACAACCTCTGTGCCACAACATTGAAGAAGATCTTCCCCTCAACATTCAGTAGACTAATTGGTCTAAACTGGCTTATTTCCAACGAGTCCCTCTCTTTGGGAATAAAAATCCCCCCTGCCCTGCGCCATGCCTTGGGAATAACCTGTTTCTTCCAAACTACCTTCATTAATTTCCACAGGAACCTCAACACATCTGGTGCACTCTTGTACAGGCGGTAGGGAACCCCATTAGGTCCCAGGGCTGAAGAGGCTCTTGCACGTCTTACCACCTCCTGAACCTCTTTCCACCTTGGTGGGCTGTCTTCACACTGGCTAACAATTTCACCAATAGGTGGAATATCAGAGGGTAGAGACAACTTTCTAAACCTGTCTGTATCTTTATGCACCTCCTCCAGGTACTCCTCTAGCTTCTCTTTTGGTCATAACGTCAGTTCAGACACCATGAAAGTTCACAGCTCTGTGTTATTACTTTGACTTCTCTAATGATACAGTCAGGTTCTGTTTGTGTCACAGTGAGCATTACCAGAATAAACATGTCCCTGATGTCTGTAGGTATCCAGTCTTTTTAATCTAATCTAAGTCTAATGAAATGTGGCTACTCTGGCCTATGTAGAGTAGCTAACGCTGGACTAAGCTCTGCTACGTCCCAGTAAATGAACAGTGAGTCAGGAGGAATCAGTTCATACATGTTCCCTAAATGTTTGTGTAAATGCTGCAGCAGCTTAGTCACGTCTGCTCTCAGCTGTTTCATTCAAATGTCTCCTGTTAAAGTCTCTCCTATAGTGACAACATTATGAAACCATCTTGTGACAGTTCATTGTTCTGCTGGGAAACTTCTGGACCTGGCTTCATTCATTGGTGTGGATGTTACTTAGACATGTAGCACCCACCTAGACCAGACTAGGCACCCCCAGCACAGGACACCCTCAGAAGGCCCATGTCCATTCTCTGATGAGTCACGACGAGGGAGATCTACACAATATTAGATAGACAGACAGACAGATAGATAGGTTTTATTTGTCACATGCACAGTTATACATAGTGCAATGCACAGTGAAATGTATTTTTGTACCTGCAACCAGTATAAAAAAAAGAATGAAGTGCTACAGCAAACAGTAGTAATATAAGTGTAATGCACACCAATAAAGAAGTAATAAAATATAAAATATAGAATAAAAAAAAAAGAAAATAAAAAAAATAGAAATATAGACTGAATAAAAATAAAAATAAAAATAAAAATATAGACTGGTAAACAGAGGGAGTGAAGTTGTATATGTACATGTATTTACAGTATTAAGTATTCAGCAGCTATTTTTAACATGAATAAAGTGCAGATATTTAAGTCCGGTTAAGGCTCAGAGTTGAGCAGGCTGGGGATAAAAACTCTTCTTCAGCCTCTCAGTCTTTGTCCTGATGGCAGTAGAGAGAAGAGAGAGTGTCCGGGGTGACTGGGCTCCTTCAGGATCTTCTTGACCTTTAACCTGCAACGTTTGGTGTAAATGTCCTGCAGGTTGGGGAGGGGGGTTCTGATGGTCCGCTCTGCTGAACGGACCACCCTCTTGAGGGCCAGGAAGTCCTGCCTGGTACAGTTTCCCATCCAGGTGGTGATGCTCCCACACAAGATGCTCTCGATGGTGCAGGTGTAAAAGTTCCTGAGCACCTTGCGAGGGAGCTTAAAGTCTCTGAGGCGTCTGAGGAGGTAGAGACGCTGTCTGGCCTTCTTCACCATGATGTTCAGATGGTGAGTCCATGACAGGTCCTGTGAGATGGTCACTCCCAGGTATCTGAAGGTGTCCACTCTTTCCACCTCAGAGCCACAGATGATAAGTGGATGTTAGTCCCTCTGCTGTTTCCTGCTGAAGTCCACTATCAGTTCCTTAGTTTTGCTGACGTTCAGCAGGAGGTGGTTCTCCCGGCACCAGTCCTCCAGGTGGGACACCTCCCTCCTGTAGGCTGTCTCGTCGTCGTGGGAGATTAGTCCTACAACAGCGGTGTCGTCAGCAAACTTGATGATGATGGTGGAGTCTGAAGTGGCCTCGCAGTCGTGTGTGTACAGCGAGTACAGCAGAGGGCTGAGCACACAGCCCTGGGGGGGTCCAGTGCTGAGAGTCAGGGGGGCTGAAGTGAGGTGACCCACTCGGACCACTTGTGGTCTGCTGGTCAGGAAGCTGTAGATCCACCTGCACAGGGAGGAGTCCAGGCCCAGGCCATGCAGCTTAGCAGCCAGTCTGGAGGGAACTATGGTATTGATGCTGAGCTGTAGTCAACAAACAGCACTCTCACATAGTTTCCCTTACCAGTGTCCACGTGGGAGAGGGTCTTGTAGAGGAGGAGGTTTATGGCATCATCTGTGGATCTGTCCGGCCGGTATGCAAACTGTAGTGGATCCAGGGTGGTGGGCAGTGTGGAGGTGATGAATGTCTTGATCAGTCTCTCAAAACATTTCATCACCACAGATGTGAGGGCTATGGGCCTGAAGTCATTGGGGCTGCTGGGGTGTGGTTTCTCTGGGACAGGGACTATTGTGGACTTCTTAAAGCAGGTTGGAATCACACACTGTCTGAGTGAGAGGTTGAATATCACTGTAAACAGAGGAGCCAGCTGATCAGCGCAGGTTTTGAGGACACGCCCACTAATCCCGTCTGGTCCAGCCGCTTTCCTGATGTTAACACTTTTAAACACCCTCCTCACCTCGTGCTCCGTCACAGTAAGGCTTCGTCCACACGTACGAAAACGATCTTTTTCCTATCCGTTTTCGCTGGCACGGTTTCAAAAATATCCGCATCCAGACTGATCCGTCTTTACACGACTGAAAACGCTACTTCATATCCCAGGTCTATAGGCGGCGCTGTTTCAGTTTCAGAAATTCAGAGGAAGAGGTGACGCATGCGCATGAAGCGCTGTTTACAAATCGGCTTTCGAATAAACCAAACTCAAGGAAAAATTTGATTTTGCCCTAGTAACCATAACAGGCTCAATATCTTCTCCAGCAGTAACGCAAGCATGTAGTCCGCCATTGTTGTTGATGTTGTTATGAGTCGTTTCGCGGGATATAAGATGTGGAAGACTGCTGGAGGGGTGTGGCCATGGTGGCAATGACATCATCGTTTTCCAAAATCTCCGGATTCGACTGTCCTGACTGATCCGCAAGAAGTGCGTTTTCGAATTTATCCACTATGGGACACGGTTTCAAAAAATGCCTCTGTGCTTTGATGTTCAGACTCTTACCTGCTCAGTTTGAGTGACTTTTATATTCATAATCTTGTTAAATCAGATTTAATGTTTTTATAATAACTGAGACCATTTCCCTGACACCTCCCACCTGTAAACCTGTAGGTGAAGGTCAAGTCATTTCTTATCTCTGATCCTGATAAACATCAAAGATCTGGAGGTGTGTCTTTCTCACAGACACTGGACTGACTGGAGTTTACACGTAGGAATAAAACAAGGCTGCACTCATCAACATGTACATGTTAATGATGTTATGAGGAAGAGTTCTCTGACCTGATGAAGACTGAAATATTTCTTTGAGTTGGTCTGTGTCCATGCTGATTTACAAGATCCTTCACCTTCATGTGATGTGCTAATAACTCCAGTCTCATGTTCCTCCATAGTCAGTTGGAATAACTGATGATTTTGCTCTTTAAGATTTTCCAATTATTCTGTCAGACTTAGACGACTTAGACTCTGATAGACTTTAATCATCCACAAGGGAAATGACTTTATCACAGTAGTTTAGTTACACATTAAAATAAATGACCAAAGGTCTAGTTAATCAGCATCAACACAGACCAACTCAAAGGTCATTGTGGTCATATACAGTTTATATGACCAAAGGTCTACAAACATAACAGCCTCTGTTGTACTTTCTGTTTGTGCTGGGGCAGCTGGTCTTATGTGAGAAAGGGTCCCAGGACTGGAGGGTCACCCACTGTTCACTACCATGAGTGGAAGAAGCTTCAAGGACAATGGCTTTGGATCTAAGTCATGAGTCCCTTTATGTTTCCATCTGTTACTTTCTGACTATGAAATAACACACACACAGTTATGTAGTAAACACTGAACATGTTGCTTTGATAGCAGCATCCAGACTACAGCTCTTTCTCAGAACCTTTAGTGAGGATCCAAACAGAACAACGTTCCCACTCCCAGTCTCCATCCATGTGTTTCCAGATCCCACTCTTGCTCTCCCTCCAAAACCAAACCAAACACTGGAAGTCTCCTCTTCCCTGGACTTTAGCAACACACATGTGAACATGAATGGCTGAGCATTAGATCAAACATATTAACTAAGGTCATGGAAATTACACTAATGAACTGTTATAGAATGAATGTCTTACATTAAACTCATCAACACTCTCCTATCTCTCCACTCCTCCTCCAAATAATATATATCAGTTATAAATAAATAATCTGATCCTTTAAGGAGACATGAATTCTTCTTTTTCAGAGTCACACACCAATCAACAGAGTAGTAAAACACTTTTTATGTCTCTTTTCTTATCCATTAGTTCATATACTTCCTTTTGACACAAACTGTTATAACTTCGTATTTTTTTTATATAATTGTCTGAAAATGACATGAATGCTTCCCTGCTATGCTCGTTACAAGTCACATTAATTCTTGTTAAATTAGACATGTTTTATATAAAATGATATCAGCTGTTGTCTTATATTTCGTGGTGCAATGGATCACACTATTACACTTTGCAGCACAATGATCACATACCATCAAAGACAGTGAAGACGGTGGCTGACGTCCTGCAGGTGTCCTTTAACAGGCCTCCTTTCATCGTCAGTGTGACGGTGTGGAAGAAAGGTGATGAGCAGAAGGTAACTCCTGGTCTTTACTCCTTTCTTTCTTTCTTTCTTTCTTTCTTTCTTTCTTTCTTTCTTTCTTCTTGTCTTCTCTCAGCTTCTCCTACACGTCTGTTGTATATCTTCCATCTCTCTCTCTTTCTCTTTCCTCCCTCAGGTCGTTTACTCGGTGCCAGCTGAGCAGAAGTTGCTGCATGTCGCCGCCCTGCAGGAGGGAGCGGTGTACTGCATCAGAGCCAAGACTGTCCTGGACTCCCAGCTCCACAGCAGCAGCAGCAGCAGCAGCAGCAGCAGCAGCAGCAGCAGCGACACCCACTGTGTGTCCATCACAGGTACACACTAGTGACAACACGTCAAGGTGTTTGACTTTTATTAGCAGTTATTTATGACATGACCCTTTGAACAGAAGTGTCCACACGGTGACAAGCATGTTTCACGTCTGCAGGTCCAGGCGCTGCTGCTTGGAAGAGGCCGACCACCGTGACTGTGAGCGTCATCAATAGAATCTATATGAAGAGAGATTTGAAGTATCACTGTAGTACCACTCATGTGTTTATTTGAAGGCAGCATTTTATTGCTGCACTGACTGAGATGTGTTAATAAATGATTCTGAATGTGATACTGTCTTTCTGCCTCCAGCTCTTTTTTCATGTCAGTGTCTTCTAACAATAATAGGTTTGACTCATTCATTCATTTATTCCACATGATTCATACTCTAAGGTGTAGATTTATCTTTTCAATCATTCAATGAGTAGGTGTGTCCAAACAAACGTCCAAAATGTAGGACAGTTTTATGTGATTCTGCATTTTTGATGGAAGGTTTTAACTTTGTTAAAACATTATAGTGTAATTTACATAAAATTAATACGTATTCATCAAACAGAATAATAAAACTGACATATTTGTTTAAGTCTCTTACCAATAATATAGAACATACTGTCTGACTAAAGGAATAATATTCATTTTTAAATGTTATACATGTTTATTAATCCACTAATTTACATCAGTTACATATTTATAATGAATTTATATTGATATTTAATTGGTCTGATGGTCTAATATAATAATGTTTTAATTGTTCATTCAGTAATTGTGACTAGCTAGCATGCTAGCACCAAGGGGACGGCCATAGTTTAACTTTCATTTCTCTGTTTGTTCATGTTTGTCATTAGTTTGTTAGACATTCTTGTGTGTCTACAACAACCTCTCCAACTCTGAACTTCATCCAGAATAGTTCTCAGCTCCAACATATGAATGATATGGTTAAAGCCAATGCTGTGCTGCCACCCTGTGGACGGGACGACCACATGCATCCAAGAGAGGAACACTGAGCAGAAAGAGAGGTTTCCCACCAAAGTATAAAACATTCATGAGTTCCAGGAATAGAAAGACCACATCATTCATACTTAGTCAAAACTAAATAAATAAAAGAATAAATCAAGCTGAGGGAGTGTAAAGACTCCTACAGAGGAAGCTGGAGGCCAAACGCCAGCAGAAGAATATGAGGGAGGTGTGGTCAGGAATGAAGGATATAACAGGTTGTGGGGGGAGAGGCGGGTTGTGTGAACGAGCTTAACACCTTCTTCACCAGTTTAGCCCTCAGACTCCTGTCTCCTCCACCAGATGACACCATCCAGGTCAGAGGTTAGTAGGTCAATCTACAGACCCTGGATGATGATAACAGGTAACTCCAGACTCAACGGGGAATAGCACTAGAGTACGATAACAACATATTGGTGAAACGAGTTTCACAGTTTTAAAAAGAGACACAATGAAAGAAAGAAATACAACTTTTATTCATTTGATTCATTTCTCAAAGTTCAGTTGAAGCTGCTAAATTAAACCACAGGTCAATCACATTTGATTCAGATCACACCAGTAGAACTTCTGTCAACAGTCATGATTCAAATAGAAATAATTTTAGACAATCACAGAAGGAAGTTTCATATAGAAGACAGCTGATACTAAATAATAGAAACTTGTAGTTACACAAAGTATTCAACACTCTGTTTTATAAGAACACACTTTGTTGTAAATCAGAAAAAAACATACAAACGAAAAAACAGATCTTCAAGGACAATGGCTTTGGATCTAAGTCATGAGTCCCTTTATGTTTCCATCTGTTACTTTCTGCACTGAAGACACCAAGACTATGAAATAACACACACACAGTTATGTAGTAAACACTGAATATGTTGCTTTGATAGCAGCATCCAAACAGTTCCAGTGTTGTCAGCTGGAGCTTTTCATACATACATATATAATCAATGAATGGATGGATGGATATAGAGTCAAAGAACTGATATTATCTGTATTCATCAGACCAACAGATGGAGCCTGCAGCCAGCACAGTGATGGAGGTGGCAGCAATGGGCCGGCCATTCAGCCTTGGGATGCTTTATGATTGCTGCAGAGACTCACTGATCCCTGGTAAGAGTTCACATGTGAACTGTTCTTCTTTTTGGATCAAACCAGAATAAAACAGAAATATTCATTCTGTAAACCTGTGGGATTCTGATCTATACATTTCTGTCTATAAAATACTAGCCCCACACAGTGACACTGATCAAGAACAATTGTTCTCCTTTTTCAGTTCATCAAAAACAGTTTAGTTCAATAGTTACATAAATCTTCTCTTCCCTTGGACTTCCTGAACTCCAACATCTATCAATACACATGGGAGCAAAAACCTATTGTGTCTGTAATGTGAACAATTCTTCCTTTGTTCCTTTGATGCTTAGGTTTATTCTGCCCCCTTTCTTTGATAAGAACACACAAACACAGTCAGTGCTAACACTCACTCTGTATATTAAAGTTAACATACCATTATTGATTTAGATTTAGAAGCACAGCAATGACACTATTTACAATCACTCTTAATACAGAGGACTTTCACACATGTAATCTGATCCTTTAAGGAGACATGAATTCTTATTTTTCAGAGTCACACACCAATCAACAGAGTAGTAAAACACTTTTACTCCTACTCCTACTACTAATAGTAATAATACATTTTATTTCTAGGCGCCTTTCAAAGCACCCATGGTCACCGTACAAGTAAAACAGGGTTTAAAATACATAACAGACATCAAAAGCATTTCTCAAACTACAGTTATGGGGATGGCTAGGCGCTACATCATCATGTCCAAAAAAGCCACTTCCGTGTCCATTCGCTAAAATTCTAACGGTTACGGTGCTCTGTTAAACTGGACTACAACGGTATTAAAAAGATTGACAAAAAAGAGAAGAAGAGATGGCTAAAGTTGTTACGGTAAGTTGGATCTCAAATGATGAACATTAATAACAAAAATAATAATAATTAAAGCTGCGAGCAGCATTGGACGGGCCCTCGCACGTCCGTGCGCGTCGGGGGGTGCGGCACGTTGGGTGGGAGATTTGACCTTCTGGTGAATTAGGGCAATTTTTGAGAATTTCTAAACACGACAAGCCCATCAGCAGGTGCTTCCCCTTTCATGATGAAACATCGAACTTTGCCACGCCCTGACAGTTTCACGCTTACTCAGGAAGTCTATATGAACACACCTACCAAGTCAATTGAATAAAATCTATAATCTAAAAAAGTTCTATAACTCTGTGTCGAAAACTGTGGCGGGGCTGCCTAAAAGAAAATTTGCAGGGGGCGCTATAGAGCGATTATGCCCCGCCTCCTAATTAATATTGAAGACGAATTTTAGAGAATATTGCTCTTAATAACCTCAAGAAGTTTCAGACAGCTCTGAAAAAGTATATGAAAGCCACCCAGTTTTGCCTTCAAAACTAGCCAAAAAGTCAATGGAGTTACAATTTTGGATCAGAGGCTCAAATTTGATGGAGCGCCACGGCCACACATGTTCCTCAAGGTTCATACTTTTGAGAAATTTTACTCAGGAAGTCTATATGAACACACCTACCAAGAAAATTGAATAAAATCCCTAGGAGGAGTTGGTTCAAATATGACCCCTTGTCAACCAGGCCGAATCACCAAAAATGGTGATTTTCATGCATAAATATCTCGCTTCCTGTTAATTGTAGCCCGTTGCTCCAAGAGACATTTTGTAGGTCTTACCACGCTCTACAATTCGGCTGAGGTTCTTTAACTCTTTGTCGAAAACTGTGGGGGGGGCTGCCTGAAAGAAAATCTCTAGGGGGCGCTATAGAGCGATTATATACCGCCTCCTAAATAATTATGTAGCCGAATTTTAGAGAATATTGCTCTTAATAACCTCAAGAAGTTTCAGACAGCTCTGAGAAAGTATATGAAAGCCGCACACTTTTGCCTGAAAATGATCCTAAAAGTTCAATGGAGTCTTGGATTTTTGGAAAAAAATCGGGATGCTTAACTTTGATGGGCCACCGTGTCCACATAGTTTCTGGAAAAGTTTCCATTTTTGGAGGGTTTCTTCCCAAAGTTGTTTCCGATAGTTTCACTGAGTTTCAGCCCCGTATGGTCGATATTGTCCGAGCTGGACGTCATCTTGTAAAAATGAAATGTTTCTATCGCCAGTAGGTGGCGCTCTGAAAATCACCAAATGTTGTTATGGAAATGTGTACTACGGCAGACTGGCATTATATATCAGAGGTTTAGTGACGATTGGAGTATTTTCTGCAAAGTTACAGCACGTCAAATTTTCATGAAAACACGCCACATTTCGTGGCCCCGCCCCTCCCCCACAGTAAATCCAAGGAATACGGCTAGAGCAACCTTTCATCGTCAAGTTTTCTCAGGACACTGCCTATACTTGTAACTATCTATTTCCACATTTTGAAGTCAATCTGAGAAGGTTAAATGCCAGACCCTCCTACATTCCAAAGCCAAGATTTTTCCATTTCAAGGTGTTTTTTCAAGTTTGCGGACAAAATAGCAGACTTCCTGTTGGGTTTAGACTATGGCGCCTTTTGATGTTTTGGTGCGTCCTGGGATGGTACATAAATGTGACATATTTTCAGATTTTTAGACACAACGGGCTTCCGGTCCAGGTCCGTTGAAAATTTCTAGGTGGCGCTACAGAGCCATTTTGCCACGCCCCTGCTGGGGACACATACTCAGATCAGTATTGGAGGCAAACGAATCTCTCTGCCCATTTTCAGGACTTTTCGTGCATGTATGACGAAGTAGTGATTTTTGGCGTGGACACTAGAATAATAATAATAATAATAATAATAATAATAATAATAATAATAATAAACAGTACGAAAACAATAGGGTCCTTGCAACTCCGTTGCATGGCCCCGTTGGGCCCCTGCACTTCGTTGCTCGGGCCCTAATTAAAGCTGCAAGCAGCATTGGACGGGCCCTCGCACCCCACGCTTGTCGGCGACCGGCAAGGACGGGGTCACTGCAGTTCCCGGGGCAGAGCATAAATTCTCTCCTCCCTGAATCTCCTAAAGCCCTTTTAGAAATGCTTGTTTTAACAGACTAAATGGCACCATCTGCTGGACAAAGAAGCGTACTACGTGCAAAGTTGAGAGCACCAGTCAGGCCGGGGCCGGTGTCACTTTCGCTACCGTGGAACGCCCAAAGTTTAACGAAAAGTCACAATTTTCGCAGTGAACAACCAAAACCCATATGAGTACATCCTGAAAAAATTAAAAGAGAATCCAAAGACCTCGAAAGGAACGGCAGCTCATCAGATATTTTCTAACATTTCTTGTCCAAAGTAGGTGGCGCTACAATAATTGTATGAATATTGTCATATGGATGTGTTCAGATAGGGACCAGCAACAATACTGTAAAATTTGATGCACTTTGGACTGAATTAAAGCACATTTAACACTACTTCCAGTTCCAACCCGCGTCATCAAATCAAAGAAATTTTTGAGGGGCCAGAACACCCACGCCACTTGGACGAAAAGTCAAATTTTTTTTCTCAGGACACTGCCTATACTTGTAACTATCTATTTCCACATTTTGAAGTCAATCTGACAAGGTTAAATGCCAGACCCTCCCACATTCCAAAGCCAAGATTTTTCCATTTCAAGGTGTTTTTTCAAGTTTGTGGACAAAATAGCAGACTTCCTGTTGGGTTTAGACTATGGCTCCAAGAGACTTTTTTGTGCGCCCTGGGATGTTACATAAATGTGACATATTTCCAGATTTTTAGACGCAACGGGCTTCCGGGGCTTTTCCGTTGAAAATTTGTAGGTGGCGCTAGAGAGGCATTTTGCCACGGCTGTGCTTGGGGCACTTACTCAGATCAGTATTGGAGGAAAACGAATCTCTCTGCCCATTTTCAGGACTTTTCGTGCATGTATGACGAAATGCTGATTTTCGGCCTGAACAGAAGAACGAGAAAAATAATAATTAAAGCTGCAAGCAGCATTGGACGGGCCCTCGCACCCCACGCTTGTCGGCGACCGGCAAGGACGGGGTCACTGCAGTTCCCGGGGCAGAGCATAAATTCTCTCTTCCCTGAATCTCCTAAAGCCCTTTTAGAAATGCTTGTTTTAACAGACTAAATGGCACCATCTGCTGGACAAAGTTGCGTACTACGTGCAAAGATGAGGGATCAGTCAGACAGGGGCAGGTGTCACTTTCACTACAGTAGAACGCCGAAAGGTTAACGAAAAGTCACAATTTTCGCAGTGAACAACCAAAACCCATATAAGTACATCCTGACAAAATTAAAAGAGAATCCAAAGACCTCGAAAGGAACTGCAGCTCATCAGATATTTTCTAACATTTCTTGTCCAAAGTAGGTGGCGCTACAATAATTGTATGAATATTGTCATATGGATGTGTTCAGATAGGGACTAGCAACAATACTGTAAAGTTTGATGCACTTTGGACTGAATTAAAGCACATTTAACACTACTTCCAGTTCCAACCCGCGTCATCAAATCCTAAGAAATTTTTGAGGGGCCAGAACACCCACGCCACTTGGACGAAAAGTCAATTTTTTTTTCTCAAGACATTGGCTATACTTGTAACCATCTATTTCCAGATTTTGAAGTCAATCTGACACGGTTAAATGCCAGACCCTCCCACATTCCAAAGCCAAGATTTTTCAATTTCAAGGTGTTTTTTCAAGTTTGCGGACAAAATAGCAGACTTCCTGTTGGGTTTAGACTATGGCTCCAAGAGACTTTTTTGTGCGTCCTGGGATGTTACATAAATGTGACATATTTCCAGATTTTTAGACGCAACAGGCTTCCGGGGCTGTTCCGTTGAAAATTTGTAGGTGGCGCTAGAGAGGCATTTTGCCACGCCTGTGCTTGGGGCACTTACTCAGATCATTATTGGAGGGAAACGAATCTCTCTGCCCATTTTCAGGACTTTTCGTGCATGTATGACGGACTACTGATTTTCGGCCTGGGCAGAAAAACGAGAACAATAATAATAATAATAATAATTAAAGCTGCAAGCAGCATTGGACGGGCCCTCGCACCCCACGCTTGTCGGCGACCGGCAAGGACGGGGTCACTGCAGTTCCCGGGGCAGAGCATAAATTCTCTCTTCCCTGAATCTCCTAAAGCCCTTTTAGAAATGCTTGTTTTAACAGATTAAATGGCACCATCTGCTGGACAAAGTTGCGTACTACGTGCAAAGATGAGGGATCAGTCAGACAGGGGCAGGTGTCACTTTCACTACAGTAGAACGCCCAAAGGTTAACGAAAAGTCACAATTTTCGCAGTGAACAACCAAAACCCATATAAGTACATCCTGACAAAATGTGAAGAGAATCCAAAGACCTCGTAAGGAACAACAGCTCATCAGATATTTTGTAACATTTCTTGTCCAAAGTAGGTGGCGCTACAATAATTAAATGAATATTGTCATATGGATGTGTTCAGATAGGGACCAGCAGCAATACTGTAAAGTTTGATGCACTTTGGACTGAATTAAAGCACATTTAACACTACTTCCTGTTACATCCCGCGTCATCAAATTTAGAGGGGCCAGAACACCCACGCCAGTTTGACGAAAAGTCAAATTGTTTTTTTTCTCAAGACATTGCCTATACTTGTAACTATCTGTTTCCAATTTTTGAAGTCAATCTGACAATGTTAAATGCCAGACCCTCCCACATTCCAAAGCCAAGAACGATAATATTCTCCCCTCCCTGAATGTATTGTATGCATTTTGGAAGACAGCTAAAGTGCATACAATACATTCAGGATGATTCAATATAAAATTCTGAATATATTTTAAGTATCTCTAAATATCTCTTACTTCTCTTTACATCTAGTTTATAAATAGTAAATAAATATTCTCTTTTCAACTTTATAATTAACTTTGTCCATGTAAAATGGCACATGGTAATGACTAAATAAAAAACCTGTCCTAAACCCCTTTTAGAAATGCTTCTTTTAACAGTATAATGGCACCATCTGCTGGACAAAGAAGCGTACTACGTGCAAAGTTGAGAGCACCAGTCAGGCCGGGGCCGGTGTCACTTTCGCTACCGTGGAACGCCCAAAGGTTAACGAAAAGTCACAATTTTCGCAGTGAACGACCAAAACACTTATAAGTACATCCAGAAAAAATTTGAAGACAATCAGAAGACCCCGAAAGGAACGGCAGCTCACAAAACAAACATCATATATTTTGTAACCATTCTTGTCCACAGTGGGTGGCGCTACAATAATTGTATGAATATTGTCATATGGATGTGTTCAGATAGGGACCAGCAACAATACTGTAAAGTTTGATGCACTTTGGACTGAATTAAAAGCACATATAATTCTACTTCCTGTTTAATCGCGCGTCATCAAATAGTAAGAAATTTTTTGAGGGCCCAGAACACCCACGCCACTTCGACGAAAAGTCATTTTTATTTTCTCAATAAATTGCCTATACTTGTAACTATCTATTTCCACATTTTGAAGTCAATCTGACAAGGTTAAATGCCTCTGTCCCTCACATTCCAAAGCCAAGATTTTTCAATTTCAAGGTGTTTTTTCAACTTTGCAGACAAAATAGCAGACTTCCTGTTGGGTTTAGACTATGGCTCCAAGAGACTTTTTTGTGCGTCCTAGGATGTTACATAAATGTGACATATTTCCAGATTTTTAGCCGCAACGGGCTTCCGGGGCTGTTCCGTTGAAAATTTGTAGGTGGCGCTACAGAGCCATTTTGCCACACCCGTGCTGGGGGCACTTACTCAGATCATTATTGGACGCAAACGAATCTCTGTGGCCATTTTCAGGACTTTTCATGCATGTATGACGAAATGCTGATTTTTGGCCTGGGCAGAAGAACGAGAAAAATAATAATAATAATAATAATTAAAGCTGCAAGCAGCATTGGACGGGCCCTCGCAATCCACGCTTGTCGGCGACCGGCAAGGACGGGGTCAGTGCAGTTCCCGGGGCAGAGCGATAATGTTCTCCCCTCCCTGAATGTACTGTATGCAGTTTGGCAGACAGCTAACAGTTCTCCTATGAGAGGCAAAGTCTTCTTGCTTCAAGGATTTATTTTCTCACTCCCAATTCAAGTTGACTGTAAAACTGAAATACATACAACAAAAGATGATTCCAAATAAAATTCTGAATATATTTTAAGTATCTCTAAGTATCTCTTACTTCTCTTTACATCTAGTTTATAAATAGTAAATAAATATTCTCTTTTCAACTTTATAATTAACTTTTGTCCATGTAAAATGGCACATTGTAATGATTAAATAAAAACCCTCTCCTAAACCCCTTTTAGAAATGCTTCTTTTAACAGTATAATGGCACCATCTGCTGGACAAAGAAGCGTACTACGTGCAAAGTTGAGAGCACCAGTCAGGCCGGGGCCGGTGTCACTTTCGCTACCGTGGAACGCCCAAAGTTTAACGAAAAGTCACAATTTTCGCAGTGAACGACCAAAACACTTATAAGTACATCCAGAAAAAATTTGAAGAGAATCCAAAGACCCCGAAAGGAACGGCAGCTCACACAACAAACATCATATATTTTGTAACGATTCTTGTCCACAGTGGGTGGCGCTACAATAATTGTATGAATATTGTCATATGGATGTGTTCAGATAGGGACCAGCAACAATACTGTAAAGTTTGATGCACTTTGGACTGAATTAAAAGCACATATAATACTACATCCTGTTTAATCGCGCGTCATCAAATAGTACGAAATTTTTTGCGGGGCCAGAACACCCACGCCACTTCGACGAAAAGTCATTTTTATTTTCTCAATAAATTGCCTATACTTGTAACTATCTATTTCCACATTTTGAAGTCAATCTGACAAGGTTAAATGCCTCTGTCCCCCACATTCCAAAACCAAGATTTTTCAATTTCGAGGTGTTTTTTCAACTTTGCGGACAAAATAGCAGACTTCCTGTTGGGTTTAGACTATGGCTCCAAGAGACTTTTTTGTGCGTCCTGGGATGTTACATAAATGTGACATATTTCCAGATTTTTAGACGCAACGGGCTTCCGGGGCTGTTCCGTTGAAAATTTGTAGGTGGCGCTACAGAGCCATTTTGCCACACCCGTGCTGGGGGCACTTACTCAGATCATTATTGGACGCAAACGGATCTCTGTGCCCATTTTCAGGACTTTTCGCGCATGTATGACGGACTACTGATTTTCCGCCTGGGCAGAAAAACGAGAAAAATAATAATAATAATAATAATAATAATAATAATAATGATAATAATAATAATAAACAGTACGAAAACAATAGGGTCCTTGCAACTCCGTTGCATGGCCCCGTTGGGCCCCTGCACTTCGTTGCTCGGGCCCTAATAATAATAATAATAATAAACAGTACGAAAACAATAGGGTCCTTGCAACTCCGTTGCATGGCCCCGTTGGGCCCCTGCACTTCGTTGCTCGGGCCCTAATTAAAGCTGCAAGCAGCATTGGACGGGCCCTCGCAATCCACGCTTGTCGGCGACGGGCAAGGACGGGGTCACTGCAGTTCCCGGGGCAGAGCGTAAATTCTCCCCCTGCCTGAATGTACTGTATGCAGTTTGGCAGACAGCTAACAGTTCTTCAATGAGAGGCAAAGTCTTCTTTCTTCAAGGATTTATTTTGTCACTCCCAATTCAAGTTGACTGTAAAACTGAAATACATACAACAAAAGATGATTCCAAATAGAATTCTGAATATATTTTAAGTATCTCTAAGTATCTCTTACTTCTCTTTACATCTAATTTATAAATAGTAAATAAATATTCTCTTTACAACTTTATAATTAACTTAAAAGTATCTTATGAACACACAATGTCCATGTATAATGACACATTGTAATGACTAAAGAAAAAACCTCTCCTAAACCCCTTTTAGAAATGCTTCTTTTAACAGTATAATGGCACCATCTGCTGGACAAAGAGGCGTACTACGTGCAAAGTTGAGAGCACCAGTCAGGCCGGGGCCGGTGTCCCTTTCGCTACCGTGGAACGCCCAAAGGTTAACGAAAAGTCACAATTTTCGCAGTGAACGACCAAAACACTTATAAGTACATCCAGAAAAAATGTGAAAAGAATCAGAAGACCCCGAAAGGAACGGCAGCTCACAAAACAAACATCATATATTTTGTAACCATTCTTGTCCACAGTGGGTGGCGCTACAATAATTGTATGAATATTGTCATATGGATGTGTTTAGATAGGGACCAGCAACAATACTGTAAAGTTTGATGCACTTTGGACTGAATTAAAAGCACATATAATACTACATCCTGTTTAATCGCGCGTCATCAAATAGTACGAAATTTTTTGAGGGGCCAGAACACCCACGCCACTTCGACGAAAAGTCATTTTTATTTTCTCAATAAATTGCCTATACTTGTAACTATCTATTTCCACATTTTGAAGTCAATCTGACAAGGTTAAATGCCTCTGTCCCCCACATTCCAAAACCAAGATTTTTCAATTTCGAGGTGTTTTTTCAACTTTGCAGACAAAATAGCAGACTTCCTGTTGGGTTTAGACTATGGCTCCAAGAGACTTTTTTGTGCGTCCTGGGATGTTACATAAATGTGACATATTTCCAGATTTTTAGACGCAACGGGCTTCCGGGGCTGTTCCGTTGAAAATTTGTAGGTGGCGCTACAGAGCCATTTTGCCACACCCGTGCTGGGGGCACTTACTCAGATCATTATTGGACGCAAACGGATCTCTGTGCCCATTTTCAGGACTTTTCGCGCATGTATGACGGACTACTGATTTTCCGCCTGGGCAGAAAAACGAGAAAAATAATAATAATAATAATAATAATAATAATAATAATAATAATTAAAGCTGCAAGCAGCATTGGACGGGCCCTCGCAATCCACACTTGTTGGCGACCGGCAAGGACGGGGTCAGTGCAGTTCCCGGGGCAGAGCGATAATATTCTCCCCTCCCTGAATGTACTGTATGCAGTTTGGCAGACAGCTAACAGTTCTCCTATGAGAGGCAAAGTCTTCTTGCTTCAAGGATTTATTTTCTCACTCCCAATTCAAGTTGACTGTAAAACTGAAATACATACAACAAAAGATGATTCCAAAGAAAATTCTGAATATATTTTAAGTATCTCTAAGTATCTCTTACTTCTCTTTACATCTAGTTTATAAATAGTAAATAAATATTCTCTTTTCAACTTTATAATTAACTTTGTCCATGTAAAATGGCACATTGTAATGACTAAATAAAAACCCTCTCCTAAACCCCTTTTAGAAATGCTTCTTTTAACAGTATAATGGCACCATCTGCTGGACAAAGAAGCGTACTACGTGCAAAGTTGAGAGCACCAGTCAGGCCGGGGCCGGTGTCACTTTCGCTACCGTGGAACGCCCAAAGTCTAACGAAAAGTCACAATTTTCGCAGTGAACGACCAAAACACTTATAAGTACATCCAGAAAAATTTTGAAGAGAATCAGAAGACCCCAAAAGGAACGGCAGCTCACAAAACAAACATCATATATTTTGTACGAAAACAATAGGGTCCTTGCAACTCCGTTGCATGGCCCCGTTGGGCCCCTGCACTTCGTTGCTCGGGCCCTAATAATAATAATAAACAGTACGAAAACAATAGGGTCCTTGCAACTCCGTTGCATGGTCCCGTTGGGCCCCTGCACTTCGTTGCTCGGGCCCTAATTAAAGCTGCGAGCAGCATTGGACGGGCCCTCGCACGTCCGTGCGCGTGGGGGGGTGCGGCACGTTGGGTGGGAGATTTGACCTTCTGGTGCATTAGGCCAATTTTTGAGAATTTCTAAACACGAGAAGCCCATCAGCAGGTGCTTCCCTTTCATGACGAAACATCGAACTTTGCCACGCCCCGACAGTTTCACGCTTACTCAGGAAGTCTATATGAACACACCTACCAAGACATTTGAATAAAATCTATACTCTAAAAAAGTTCTATAACTCTGTGTCCAAAACTGTGGCGGGGCTGCCTCAAAGAAAATTTGCAGGGGGCGCTATAGAGCGATTATGCCCCGCCTCCTAATTAATGATGTTGCCGAATTTTAGAGAATATTGCTCTCAATTACCTCAAGAAGTTTCAGACAGCTATGAGAAACTATATGAAAGCCGCACAGTTGTGCCTTAAAAACGAGCCAAAAAGTCAACAGAGTTCCAATTTTGGATCAGAGGCTCAAATTTGATGGAGCGCCATGCCCACACAGTTTCCTCAAGGTTAAATCCTTCTGATAAGGATTAATCAGGATAACCTAATGAACACACCTACCGAGTTTAAAGTCAATCGGATAAAATCCCTCTGATGAATCCGTTCAAATATGACCCCTTGTCAACCAGGCCGAATCACCATGGTGATATTCATGCATAAATATCTCGCTTCCTGTTAATTGTAGCCCGTTGCTCTAAGAGACATTTTGTAGGTCTTACCACGGTCTACAATTTGGCTGAGGTTCTATAACTCTGTGTCGAAAACTGTGGGGGGGCTGCCTGAAAGAAAATCTCCAGGGGGCGCTATAGAGCAAATATGCCCCGCCTCCTAATTGATTATGCAGCCGAATTTTAGAGAATATTGCTCTTAATAACCTCAAGAAGTTTCAGACAGCTCAGAGAAAGTATATTAAAGCCGCACACTATTGCCTGAAAATGATCCTAAAAGGTGAATGGCATTTCGGATATTTGGAAAAAAGGGTGCTATAGAGCGATTATGCCCCGCCTCCTAATTAGTTATGGAGCCGAATTTTAGAGAATATTGCTCTTAATAACCTCAAGACGTTTCAGACAGCTCTGACAAAGTATATGAAAGCCACACACTTTTGCCTGAAAATTATCCTAAAAGTCAATGGAGTCTTGGATTTTTGGGAAAAAATCGGGACGCTTGACTTTGATGGGCCACCGTGTCCACATAGTTTCTTGAAAAGTTTCTATTTTTGGAGGGTTTCTTCCCACGGGTGTTTCCGATAGTTCCCCTGAGTTTCAGCCCCGTATGGTCGATATTGTCCGAGCTGGACGCCATCGTGTAAAAATGACACGTTTGTATCGCCACCGGGTGGCGCTCTAAAAATCACCAAATGTTGTTATGGAAATGTGTACTAGGCCAGACTGGCATTATATATCAGAGGTTTAGTGACGATTGGAGTATTTACCGCAAAGTTACAGCACGTCAAATTTTCATGAAAACACGCCACATTTCGTGGCCCCGCCCCTCCCCCACAGTAAATCCAAGGAATACGGCCTGAGCAACCTTTCATCGTCAAGGCCTTAAGAATACACATGCCAAGTTTTGAACAGATAGGATCAAAGCTCTAGGAGGAGTTCGTTCAAATACGAGGTGTGGAAATGTGCACACTTGTGACCAAATATGATTTTTGATGCAAGATGCCGGACTTCCTGTTGGAGTTGGACTATGGCTCCAAGAGGCTTTTTTGTGCGTCTCTGTCTGTTACATACTCCCTCCAAATGTCGTAGACGTGCGTCAAACCGTGTCGAGGGGCTACTCCGAAAACGAAGGTCTAGGTGGCGCTGTTGAGCCATTTTGTTACGCCCTTGTGCGAGACCCCCAAAATACGTAATTTTACACCCGACTTTGGGGGGGTAGGCAAATTTCCGTGAGTTTTCCAGTACTTTTAGGCCGTCAAAAAGGCGATTTACTTTTATGAATAATAATAGTAAATTAAAGCTGCGAGCAGCATTGGACGGGCCCTCGCACGTCCGTGCGCGTCGGGGGGTGCGGCACGTTGGGTGGGAGATTTGACCTTCTGGTGAATTAGGGCAATTTTTGAGAATTTCTAAACACGACAAGCCCACCAGCAGGTGCTTCCCTTTCATGACGAAACATCGAACTTTGCCACGCCCCGACAGTTTCACGCTTACTCAGGAAGTCTATATGAACACACCTACCAAGTCAATTGAATAAAATCTATAATCTAAAAAAGTTCTATAACTCTGTGTCGAAAACTGTGGCGGGGTTGCCTCAAAGAAAATTTGCAGGGGGCGCTATAGAGCGATTATGCCCCGCCTCCTAATTAATTATGAAGCCGAATTTTAGGGAATATTGCTCTTAATAACGTCAAGAAGTTTCAGACAGCTCTGAGAAAGTATAAGACAGCCGCACAGTTTTGCCTTAAAAACTAGCCAAAAAGTCAATGGAGTTCCAATTTTGGATCAGAGGGTCAAATTTGATGGAGCGCCACACCCACACAGTTTCCTCAAGGGCAAAGATTTACTCAGGATGACCATATGAACACACCTACAGAGTTTAAAGTCAATTGGATAAAATCCCTCTGAGGAATCCGTTCAAATATGACCCCTTGTCAACCAGGCCGAATCACTGTAAATGGTGATTTTCATGCATAAATATCTTACTTCCTGTTAATTGTAGCCCATTGCTCCAAGTGACATTTTGTAGGTCTCACTACGGTCTACAAGTCGGCCAAGGTTCTATAACTCTGTGTCAAAAACTGTGGCGGGGCTGCCTGAAAAAAAACTTCCAGGGGGGCGCTATAGAGCGATTATGCCCCGCCTCCTAATTAATTATGCAGCCGAATTTTGGGGAATATTGCTCTTAATAACCTCAAGAAGTTTTAGACAGCTCTGAGAAAGTATATTAAAGCCGCACACTTTTGCCTCGAAATGATCCTAAAAGGTCAATGGAGTCTTGGATTTTTGGAAAAAAATCGGGACGCTTGACTTTGACAAGCCACCGTGTCTACATAGTTTCTGGAAAAGTTTCTATTTTTGGAGGGTTTCTTCCCAAAGTTGTTTCCGATAGTTTCACTGAGTTTCAGCCCCGTATGGTCGATATTGTCCGAGCTGGACGTCATCTTGTAAAAATAAAATGTTTCTATCGCCAGTAGGTGGCGCTCTGAAAATCACCAAATGTTGTTATGGAAATGTGTACTAGGCCAGACTGGCATTATATATCAGAGGTTTGGTGACGATTGGAGTATTTTCCACAAAGTTACAGCACGTCAAGCACGTCAAATTTTCATGAAAACACGCCACATTTCGTGGCCCCGCCCCTCCCCGACAGTAAATCCAAGGAATACGGCTTGATCAACCTTTCATCGTCAAGGCCTTAAGAACGCACACGACAAGTTTCCAACAGATAGGACGAAAGCTCTAGGAGGAGTTCGTTCAAATACGAGGTGTGTAAATGTGCACACTTGTGACCAAATATGATTTTTGATGCAAGATGGCAGACTTCCTGTTGGAGTTGGACTATGGCTCCAGGAGGCTTTTTTGTGCGTCTCTGTCTGTTACATACTCCCTCCAAATGTCGTAGATGTGCGTGAAACCGTGTCGAGGGGCTACTCCGAAAACAAAGGTCTAGGTGGCGCTGTTGAGCCATTTTGTTACGCCCTTGTGCGAGACCCCCAAAATACGTAATTTTACACCCAACTTTGGGGGGGTAGGCAAATTTTCGTGAGTTTTCGAGTACTTTTAGGCCGTCAAAAATGCGATTTACTTTTAGGATTCTGAAGAAAGAAAAGAAAAAAAAGAATAATAATAATAAAAAAAAAAATAATAAACATTCGAAAAACAATAGGGCCTTCACCGCCTTGCGTGCTCGGGCCCTAATTAAAGCTGCGAGCAGCATTGGACGGGCCCTCGCACGTCCGTGCCCGTCGGGGGGTGCGCCACGTTGGGTGGGAGATTTGACCTTCTGGTGAATTAGGGCAATTTTTGAGAATTTCTAAACACGACAAGCCCACCAGCAGGTGCTTCCCTTTCATGACGAAACATCGAACTTTGCCACGCCCCGACAGTTTCACGCTTACTCAGGAAGTCTATATGAACACACCTACCAAGTCAATTGAATAAAATCTATAATCTAAAAAAGTTCTATAACTCTGTGTCGAAAACTGTGGCGGGGTTGCCTCAAAGAAAATTTGCAGGGGGCGCTATAGAGCGATTATGCCCCGCCTCCTAATTAATTATGAAGCCGAATTTTAGGGAATATTGCTCTTAATAACGTCAAGAAGTTTCAGACAGCTCTGAGAAAGTATAAGACAGCCGCAGAGTTTTGCCTTAAAAACTAGCCAAAAAGTCAATGGAGTTCCAATTTTGGATCAGAGGGTCAAATTTGATGGAGCGCCACACCCACACAGTTTCCTCAAGGGCAAAGATTTACTCAGGATGACCATATGAACACACCTACAGAGTTTAAAGTCAATTGGATAAAATCCCTCTGAGGAATCCGTTCAAATATGACCCCTTGTCAACCAGGCCGAATCACTGTAAATGGTGATTTTCATGCATAAATATCTTACTTCCTGTTAATTGTAGCCCATTGCTCCAAGTGACATTTTGTAGGTCTCACTACGGTCTACAAGTCGGCCAAGGTTCTATAACTCTGTGTCAAAAACTGTGGCGGGGCTGCCTGAAAAAAAACTTCCAGGGGGGCGCTATAGAGCGATTATGCCCCGCCTCCTAATTAATTATGCAGCCGAATTTTGGGGAATATTGCTCTTAATAACCTCAAGAAGTTTTAGACAGCTCTGAGAAAGTATATTAAAGCCGCACACTTTTGCCTCGAAATGATCCTAAAAGGTCAATGGAGTCTTGGATTTTTGGAAAAAAATCGGGACGCTTGACTTTGACAAGCCACCGTGTCTACATAGTTTCTGGAAAAGTTTCTATTTTTGGAGGGTTTCTTCCCAAAGTTGTTTCCGATAGTTTCACTGAGTTTCAGCCCCGTATGGTCGATATTGTCCGAGCTGGACGTCATCTTGTAAAAATAAAATGTTTCTATCGCCAGTAGGTGGCGCTCTGAAAATCACCAAATGTTGTTATGGAAATGTGTACTAGGCCAGACTGGCATTATATATCAGAGGTTTGGTGACGATTGGAGTATTTTCCACAAAGTTACAGCACGTCAAGCACGTCAAATTTTCATGAAAACACGCCACATTTCGTGGCCCCGCCCCTCCCCGACAGTAAATCCAAGGAATACGGCTTGATCAACCTTTCATCGTCAAGGCCTTAAGAACGCACACGACAAGTTTCCAACAGATAGGACGAAAGCTCTAGGAGGAGTTCGTTCAAATACGAGGTGTGTAAATGTGCACACTTGTGACCAAATATGATTTTTGATGCAAGATGGCAGACTTCCTGTTGGAGTTGGACTATGGCTCCAGGAGGCTTTTTTGTGCGTCTCTGTCTGTTACATACTCCCTCCAAATGTCGTAGATGTGCGTGAAACCGTGTCGAGGGGCTACTCCGAAAACAAAGGTCTAGGTGGCGCTGTTGAGCCATTTTGTTACGCCCTTGTGCGAGACCCCCAAAATACGTAATTTTACACCCAACTTTGGGGGGGTAGGCAAATTTTCGTGAGTTTTCGAGTACTTTTAGGCCGTCAAAAATGCGATTTACTTTTAGGATTCTGAAGAAAGAAAAGAAAAAAAAGAATAATAATAATAAAAAAAAAAATAATAAACATTCGAAAAACAATAGGGCCTTCACCGCCTTGCGTGCTCGGGCCCTAATTAAAGCTGCGAGCAGCATTGGACGGGCCCTCGCACGTCCGTGCCCGTCGGGGGGTGCGCCACGTTGGGTGGGAGATTTGACCTTCTGGTGAATTAGGGCAATTTTTGAGAATTTCTAAACACGACAAGCCCACCAGCAGGTGCTTCCCTTTCATGACGAAACATCGAACTTTGCCACGCCCCGACAGTTTCACGCTTACTCAGGAAGTCTATATGAACACACCTACCAAGTCAATTGAATAAAATCTATAATCTAAAAAAGTTCTATAACTCTGTGTCGAAAACTGTGGCGGGGTTGCCTCAAAGAAAATTTGCAGGGGGCGCTATAGAGCGATTATGCCCCGCCTCCTAATGAATTATGAGCCGAATTTTAGGGAATATTGCTCTTAATAACGTCAAGAAGTTTCAGACAGCTCTGAGAAAGTATAAGACAGCCGCAGAGTTTTGCCTTAAAAACTAGCCAAAAAGTCAATGGAGTTCCAATTTTGGATCAGAGGGTCAAATTTGATGGAGCGCCACACCCACACAGTTTCCTCAAGGGCAAAGATTTACTCAGGATGACCATATGAACACACCTACAGAGTTTAAAGTCAATTGGATAAAATCCCTCTGAGGAATCCGTGCAAATATGACCCCTTGTCAACCAGGCCGAATCACTGTAAATGGTGATTTTCATGCATAAATATCTTACTTCCTGTTAATTGTAGCCCATTGCTCCAAGTGACATTTTGTAGGTCTCACTGCGGTCTACAAGTCGGCCAAGGTTCTATAACTCTGTGTCAAAAACTGTGGGGGGGCTGCCTGAAAAAAAACTTCCAGGGGGGCGCTATAGAGCGATTATGCCCCGCCTCCTAATTAATTATGCAGCCGAATTTTGGGGAATATTGCTCTTAATAACCTCAAGAAGTTTTAGACAGCTCTGAGAAAGTATATTAAAGCCGCACACTTTTGCCTCGAAATGATCCTAAAAGGTCAATGGAGTCTTGGATTTTTGGAAAAAAATCGGGACGCTTGACTTTGACAAGCCACCGTGTCTACATAGTTTCTGGAAAAGTTTCTATTTTTGGAGGGTTTCTTCCCAAAGTTGTTTCCGATAGTTTCACTGAGTTTCAGCCCCGTATGGTCGATATTGTCCGAGCTGGACGTCATCTTGCAAAAATAAAATGTTTCTATCGCCAGTAGGTGGCGCTCTGAAAATCACCAAATGTTGTTATGGAAATGTGTACTAGGCCAGACTGGCATTATATATCAGAGGTTTGGTGACGATTGGAGTATTTTCCACAAAGTTACAGCACGTCAAGCACGTCAAATTTTCATGAAAACACGCCACATTTCGTGGCCCCGCCCCTCCCCGACAGGAAATCCAAGGAATACGGCTTGATCAACCTTTCATCGTCAAGGCCTTAAGAACACACACGACAAGTTTCCAACAGATAGGACGAAAGCTCTAGGAGGAGCTCGTTCAAATACGAGGTGTGGAAATGTGCACACTCGTGACCAAATATGATTTTTGATGCGAGATGGCGGACTTCCAGTTGGAGTTGGACTATGGCTCCAGGAGGCTTTTTTGTGCGTCTCTGTCTGTTACATACTCCCTCCAAATGTCGTAGACGTGCGTCAAACCGTGTCGAGGGGCTACTCCGAAAACGAAGGTCTAGGTGGCGCTGTTGAGCCATTTTGTTACGCCCTTGTGCGAGACCCCCAAAATACGTAATTTTACACCCAACTTTGGGGGGGTAGGCAAATTTTCGTGAGTTTTCCAGTACTTTTAGGCCGTCAAAAATGCGATTACCTTTTAGGATTCTGAAGAAAAAAAAAAAAAAAAATAATAATAATAATAAAAAAAAATAATAAACATTCGAAAAACAATAGGGCCTTCGCCGCCTTGCGTGCTCGGGCCCTAATAATAAAAAAAAAATAATAAACATTCGAAAAACAACAGGGCCTTCGCCGCCTTGCGTGCTCGGGCCCTAATAAAAAAAATAAAAAAAATAAACATTCGAAAAACAATAGGGCCTTCGCCGCCTTGCGTGCTCGGGCCCTAATAATAAACATTCGAAAAACAATTGGGGCCTTCGCCGCCTTGCGTGCTCGGGCCCTAATAATAAAAAAAAAAATAATAAACATTCGAAAAACAATAGGGCCTTCGCCGCCTTGCGTGCTCGGGCCCTAACTAGAAAATTCCCGCGGAAATTTTTAAAGTGCCGAGTGGGCTGTTGCCATTAGCTGCTAATGTTAGCAATTAGCGTGATGCGCTAGCCACTAACTTTAGCATTAGTTTAGTGTTAGCATGTCTCTTTAGACACTAAAAATTAAATACATTCTAATTGTTAGCATGCTAATGCTAACATGCTAATTGGTAATATGCTATTCGCGAACATGCTAATGCTGCCACTAATGCAACCACCAATTCGTAGCCACTAAAAATTAGCATTAGCCGCTAATGTTAGCAATTAGCATGAGGCGCTAGCCACTAATTTTAGCATTGGTTTAGTGTTAGCATGTCTTTTTAGACACTAAAAATTAAATACATGCTAATTGTTAGCATGCTAATGCTAACATGCTAATTGCTAATATGCTATTCGCTAACATGCTAATGCTGCCACTAATGCTACCACCAATTTCTACTCACTAAAAATTAGCATTAGCCGCTAATGTTAGCAATTAGCATGACGCGCTAGCCAATGACAGACAGACACCTGTCATTGTTCAACTTGGGTGCCAAAAGCCAAAATGGCCGCCCCACAGACCAGTTACTTATGTTAGAAGTTTCCAGAGTGGGCTGTTTCCATTAACATTGCCCCAAAATGGCCGCCCTACAGACCAGTTACTTATGTTTTCCCGCCTCTTTCTGTGGAGCCCCTGGTTGCCATGGTTACCAGTTTGAATATCAGTTAAAAAAACGACTAGAGTGGGCGAAAATGCTGAAACCACGGCCTCGAACAGGAAGGCCTTGTGGCCAAACCGTGTGTCCAATCGTTGAACCGACTTCACTTTGGGCATCTTGAGGCTTTCCTGAACGTCTAGATATGCAGTTTGTGGGTAAAATGTAGAAATGTGAGCTATTTAAAGCGATTTAAAACAAAGGATTGCTTCTGCTTTGCTCCACAAATTTAACATTGCAGTCTATGGAGCGAGGAAGGGGTTTGCTGGCGCAGCTTTGCGTCTCACGCCAAAACTATAAGACTTACAGCTTTAGCAGACAAATTGTGAGTGAGAAGACAAATTTTCCTACGTTTCTATGTATACATTATGTCTGTGGTGTGAAATTTGTGGCCACGGGAGCAGTTTCTGTTTTATTTTTTGCCTAATTTTCTTCTCTCTTCTCACTCTAGCTGTCCCTCTAGCGCGAACATTCCGCGCAATACACACCCATTATAAACCCCGAAATTTGAGTAAAAACCTACACTTCTTTGAGGCTTAATGGTTTAAAAACGGTAAAAGGTGTCGATAAGTGAAGGGAATCTCTGAAGAGAAGACAAGAGTGTCTACGTTTTAAAGTTTAAAATAAGTCTCTGGGTGAAAGTATGCCAGAGCAGTTGATTGTTGAAAATGCCTGTTGATTTTTGGGGTCTCCCATTCATTTGAATGGGAAATTTTTCGCCTTTTTTCTCGAATAAATTCGCGAAAAACTCGTCAATCGCTTATCCAAGTAATAGCATAGGATTCGGGATCAAAACACACGTTTCGATATATCATGTGTTGGGGTCCTCTGGCCGGTTCGGGCCGCATTAATTGCCGAAAAAGGGCGGAAAATGAATAATATTAAGTAAAAAAACTGCAAAGAAACACGCAGAAGATCAAGAGTTGCCCCTCCTCCCTATGGGAGGAGGGGCCTCTTGACATAGGCACTCGGCACTAATAATAAACAGTACGAAAACAATAGGGTCCTTGCAACTCCGTTGCATGGCCCCGTTGGGCCCCTGCACTTCGTTGCTCGGGCCCTAATAATAATAATAACTAGACAATTCCCCTGCGGGAAATCGCGAGAGTGGGGCTGTGTCGGCAGCAGTTTGCGCTAAGATGACATGATACAACACTACGATGCTACGATGCTAACTTAACACATGGATAATTCTAGAAATCCCAACTGATTGGGGAAGGGGGGGGGGGTCATAGAGTCATGTTCTGGCACCCTAATCTAGTCCTGTATTGAGTGAAGTGGTCATAATGTTTTGGCAGCCTGTGACTGTCATGTAAAAATGGAGTGGAGGGGTCATAGTGTCAGGTGTGGCCTAGGCTAAGAGGAATAATAATTAAAACATATTTTTATTGAACTTCTTGTCGTTCACCAGTTTCTGATATTTTAGCTGTGTATAACGCAGCATTTCACTGAAGTTGTAGCCTAATAGATGGCATATTTTATGTCTGCACCGACCTGGCGCCTGTATAAAGCACTAAATTAGGTTTTGACCACATAATGAATGTAGTAACCTAACAAAAACATAGACTATAACCTATAACATTTCATAAATGTTAATGTCAATTTTATATTTCCATTGAGCTATCACTTTTGTACAGTAAATGCATGACTTGAACATTTTCTGTTGACAATATTGTTAGGTTAAAAATACAAGGCAATGCAGATTTAAGATTACACAATTGCTGTAGTAGCCAGGCTAAGCCCAGTGATAGCCTCGTTTTTTTGTCCTATAGTTTAGTTTATCCTACAACATGAACAGAAGGGATTTTGAAAATGAGATAAACGGGTCCAAAACGGACCCGTGCCGGATGAGCCATATACATCCGCTGCGTGTCCGCAGCGGATGTATATGTATCAATTTGCGGGTCCCAAACGGACCCGCCGCGGAGGTGAGGCTTTAATCGCGGATGCGGAGCAGCGCGGAGCCACGGCGGAGTTCCTGAGTGCATCTGGACCCCGATACGGGTCCGTTCCGGAAGCCGACATACATCCGCGGCAGGTCCGCTGCGCAGTCCTTTTGCTGTGTGGGATGATGCACGTTTATGCTTGTTGAACTAGTGGTACTTATTGCCTCTGCGAAGGAGGTTATGTTTGTTGACTTTCAACTTGTGAAGGTTTTATTTCACTTACACTGACACGTGTTGTCGTCCAGTCTCCACAGATCACTTAACTCCTCTTTGCTGCCGCTGCACACGCTGCGTTTCTCTTTTCTCTCGCTCTCCCTCGCTGTGTGTGAAGAGCAGCCCCGCCCCTCAGTGATCAGAGCGACAGAGCGGAGGTTTTATTTTTATTTTATTTTTACAGAGAGAGACCGAGAGCAGTGCAGGGACATCTAATATGTTAGCATGTTGGCATATGTTAACGTATGCTAACTAACATATGCTAACTTCCGTCGAAGTTAGCATATGTTAGCATATGCGCCACAGGCCTCGCTCCGTCCTTTTTTTTTTTTTTTTTTTTTTCCCCAAGCCTCGCTCCCTCTGTGTGTGTGTGCGCGTGTGTGACGTCAGTGAGACAGAGCGGGAAACAGCCCTCCCCCTCCTTAACTGCTGCTGCGCAGGTGCTTTGATTAACCAAGAAGCACAGAACCACTCCCTCGAACCACTGCCATTTACTAAAAACGTATGCCAGTTACTCACAAACTTTTTTCACAGTGACTACCACAAGGCTTCCATGAACACAGACATGTATTTTTTATTCTTCCTAGTGTAAAAAAGTGGACATTCTAGCGAGTTGAAAACTACCGTCCGTTAAACTTTTGTGACGAAAAACTTTGCTGAATTAACATTGGGTCCTATGGAGCAGTTAGGCTGTCCACTCCTCACTTCTAGGCTTCTCATTCAAAAACTGTGAATCCTATCGGTTAGGTAGACACATTGTAGGCATCAGGACAAGTATGACTACTACTTTGGAGAAAATTTTGTGTGTAGAGTGAAATTTGTGGAAGCAATCACAGTTTTAAAAAAATATTTTGAACATTTTTTCAGAGCAGCCCGCCCTCTAACTGTTGGGCCTCTCACTCTAGCGCGAACATTCCGCGCAATACACACCCATTATAAACCCCCAAAAAACAATATTCGCGACTATGTCGCGAATAGCTCCGACCTGGAGAAACTGAATAATAGCACACCCGCCCCGATCGATACGCACGTTTTGATGTATTTTTCGTGTATGTGCGATGAACTGTGCGGGAGGAGATAGCGACCGAAAATCCGTGGGAATAATAATAAAAATAGACGACAATAACAAGTAGTGGGCTGTGCTTCGCACAGCCCACTACTGACCCCTATAGCTTTGCTATATGGGGGTCAGTAGTGGGCTGTGCTTGCACAGCCCCACTAATAATAAACAGTACGAAAACAAAAGGTTCCTTGCAACTCCGTTGCATGGCCCCGTTGGGCCCCTGCACTTCGTTGCTCGGGCCCTAATAAACATTCGAAAAACAATAGGGCCTTCGCCGCCTTGCGTGCTCGGGCCCTAAAAATAATAAAAAAAACTAGAAAATTCCTGCGGAAATTTTGACTGTGCCGGTGATGTGTGCGTCATGATGTGTGCGTGGTGTTTCATTGTGAGTTTGATGTCATAGAGTTCTGCCACTCCAATATGCCCCTGTAATGCTTTAAGTGGTCATAATGTTTTGGCAGTCTGTTACTGTAATGCTGAAACGGAGTGGGGTGTCAGTGTCAGATTCTGCCATTGTACTATAGTCCTGCAATGACTGAAGTGGTCATAATGTTTTGGCAGTCTCTTACTGTAATGCTGAAATGGAGTGGTGGGTCAGTGTCAGATTCTGCCACTGTACTATAGTCCTGTAATGCTTGAAGTGGTCATAATGTTTTGGCTGTCCATTACTGTAACGCTAAAATGGAGTCTGAGGGTCACAATGTCAGGTTCTGGCCACCTACAGTACTGCAGTAATGGCTTGGGTGTTCCTAATGTTTTGGCATAGTTTTCCCGCCGCTTTCTGTGTGCAACTGTGCTGAGTTTCCTTGTCAGGATGGCTTCAGCTATGTGAAAGCACCAACTGAGGAAGGAGGGAGGGAGGGAGAGAAAGAGAGAGGGAGGGAGGGAAGGAGAGAGTGAGAGAGGGAAGGAGAGAGGGAGAGAAGGAAGGAGGGAGGGAGAGAGGGAGGGAGGGAAGGAGAGAGGGAGGGAGGGAAGGAAGGAGGGCGAGAGGGAGGGAGGGAAGGAAAGAGGGAGAGAGGGAAGGAGAGAGGGAGAGAAGGAAGGAGGGAGGGAGAGAGGGAGAGAAGGAGGGAGGGAAGGAGAGAGGGAGAGAAGGAGGGAGGGAAGGAGAGAGGGAGAGGGGGGGTCATGGGTTGTTCTGCCTCCTCATTGTAATAGACTGAGGAGAGTCCCTAATCTTTTGGCAGATCGGCTGTGTGAAAGCACTAACTGAGGAGGGAGGGAGAGAGAGAGAGAGGGAGAGACGGGGGGGGGGGGGTCATGGGGTGTTCTGCCTCCCCATTGTAATAGACTGAGGAGAGTACCTAATCTTTTGGCAGATCGGCTGTGTGAAAGCACTAACTGAGGAGGGAGGGAGAGAGGGAGGGAGGGAGATAGGGAGGGAGGGGGGGGGGGGGGGGGGGGGTCATGCGGTGTTATGCCTCCCCATTGTAATAGACTGAGGAGAGTCCCTAATGTTTTGTCAATCTGTGTATGTAATGCTATAGTGGTAAGGGCAGGGGGGGTGATAATGTTTTGGCATATCGTCTCCCTCTGTGCCCCTCAGCCTTCTGTGTGCACACCTGCGATGTGTTTGTTCATCAGGATCGGTTCAGTGTTCATAATGTTATGGCACTCTGCGTCTGTGTGAATGTGCTCCTGTATGGGGTGTTCTTCCTCCCCATTGTAATACACTGACAGACCCTAATCTTTTGGCAGATCGTGACGCTTTTCCCTCCACTGTCTCAGCGCACCTGTGCTCTGCCTGCTCGTTGGGGGCCGTTGCCATGGCTACGCTATGCGTACATGATATTCTATATATTCACTCTCCTCTCTCCTGCACCCTAGAAATCTGCGTCAGAACAAACGCTCATATCTCGAAAACTACAAGTCCTATCTCGAAAACGAACGCATTGTGAGCGTCGGCCGAGGGTTTTCTACAAATTAGTGTTGTTCCCACGAGCGTGCTGCCAAAATTGTGGCCGTACTCGTTTTGGAAAGAAAGGCATGCGACGAGAAAAATCGTCGAGAAATCTCTCTCGGTTTCTACATACACACGAATGGGAAAAAATTCGAAAAGCTGTCGGCGCACTCCTCGCTCGGAGGAGCCTGCAGTCCAAACCGTACGTCCCACACATATAAGACACACATCATCTGAAAGCAGACAAAAATCCCTACGTTTTTATGTAGTTTTTATCTCTGTAGCTCAAAACCTGTGGCCGCCACCTGAGATTGAAACCTTTTTTTTCGTGAATTTGGCCGAAACTCTGAACCTAGAGGGGGACTTAGAGTGGGCCCATAGGGCTCCATTATAAACAACGATTTTTGAACGTTTCTATGTATAAATTATGTCTGTGGTGTGAAATTTGTGGCCACGGGAGCAGTTTCTGTTTTATTTTTTGCCTAATTATCTTCTCTCTTCTCACTCTAGCTGTCCCTCTAGCGCGAACATTCCGCGCAATACACACCCATTATAAACCCCGAAATTTGAGTAAAAACCTACACCGCTTTGAGGCTTCATAGTTTAAAAACAGTAAAAGGTGTCGATAAGTGGAGGGAATCTCTGAAGAGAAGACAAGAGTGCCTTCAATTTAAAGTTTAAATGAAGTCTCTGGGTGAAAGTATGCCAGAGCAGTTGATCGTTGAAAATGCCTGTTGATTTTTCGGGGTCTCCCATTCATTTGAATGGGAAATTTTTCGCGCTTTTTCGCGAATAAATTCGCGAAAAACTCGTCAATCGCTTATCCAAGTAATAGCATAGGATTCGGGATCAAAACACACGTTTCGATATATCATGTGTTGGGGTCCTCTGGCCGGTTCGGGCCGCATTAATTGCCGAAAAAGGGCGGAAAATGAATAATATTAAGTAAAAAAACTGCAAAGAAACACGCAGAAGATCAAGAGTGGCCCTATGGGAGGAGGGGCCTCTTGACATAGGCACTCGGCACTAATAAACAGTACGAAAACAATAGGGTCCTTGCAACTCCGTTGCATGGCCCCGTTGGGCCCCTGCACTTCATTGCTCGGGCCCTAATAATAATAAAAAAAAAAATAGTAAACATTCCAAAAACAATAGGGCCTTCGCCACCTTGCGTGCTCGGGCCCTAATAATAAAAATAAAAATAATAAACATTCGAAAAACAATAGGGCCTTCGCCGCCTTGCGTGCTCGGGCCCTAATAATAAAAATAAAAATGATAAACATTCGAAAAACAATACGGCCTTCGCCGCCTTGTGTGCTCGGGCCCTAATAACCGGCTGCAAAGCAGCTGGGCCAACACGGTTCGCATGGAATGACGGAAAGGCTTTCCCACACCACATCCCCACCAGACGTAGCGGGAGCTTATCACAGTCATCAAACCGGCACTGAAGTTAAAACATAATGTTGAAGTTTTACAATTTAAAGGGAAGATATTTTTAAATAAAGTGAATCTGTGTCAAGCTGAAAAGTTGTATTCCTGTTTGAAGTCTGGGGATCCTAGTGAGGACATCCCTCGTAAATTTTAGCCAATGCTAAAATTAGTGGCTAGTGCGTCATGCTAATTGCTAACATTACCAGCTAATTGTTTACATTACCTAAAAATGACTGGACACGGAAGTGATTCCTAGCGATATGTGACATCACGCTAGCCATTCGCATAAGAAACTAAAAGATAAAAGTTTTAGTTTAAAAATAAATGGAGAGAGTGACAGTCAGGGAGGGTACGATTGCAGAAAAAGGCTGGTTTTGAGATGGGGATTTGAAAATGGACAAAGTGTCAATGCTGCGGATGTTGGGTGGAAGGGAAATCCAGAGACGGGGGTCGGAATGGCTGAAGGCTCTGAACCCCATGGTGGTCATGCGGGCAGGAGGGATGGTGAGGCTGATGAATGAAGATGATCTTAGAGTCTGGCTGGGTGTGTGTCGTGGAGAAGTTCTGTCAGATAAAGAGGGGCCAGGTTGTGGAGGGCTTTGAATGTTAAGAGTAGGATTTTATAGGTGATGCGGTGGGTGATGGGAAGCCAGTGAAGCTGCTGGAGAACAGGGGTGATCTGATGAGAAGAAGGGGTCCTGGTGGGCAGCAATATTTTGTACAAGCTGTATATATCTCTTTTCCTATCCACTAGTTAATATACACTATATTACCAAAAGTATTCGCTCACCTGCCTTTACTCATTCTATGAACTGAAGTGCCATCCCATTCCTAACTCATAGAATTCAATATGATGTCGGTCCACCTTTTGCAGCTATTACAGCTTCAACTCTTCTGGGACGACTGTCCACAAGGTTGAGGAGAGTGTTTATAGGAATTTTTGACCATTCTTCCAAAAGCGCATTGGTGAGGTCACACACTGATGTTGGTCGAGAAGGCCTGGCTCTCAGTCTCCGCTCTAATTCATCCCAAAGGTGTTCTATCGGGTTCAGGTCAGGACTCTGTGCAGGCCAGTCAAGTTCATCCACACCAGACTCTGTCATCCACGTCTTTATGGACCTTGCTTTGTGCACTGGTGCACAGTCATGTTGGAAGAGGAAGGGGCCTTCACTGGAACTAAGGGGCCAAGCCCAGCTCCTGAAAAACAACCCCATACCATAATTCCTCCTCCACCAAATTTCACAGTTGGCACAATGCAATCTGAAATGTACCGTTCTCCTGGCAACCTCCAAACCCAGACTCGTCCATCAGATTGCCAGATGGAAAAGCGTGATTCATCACTCCAGAGAACGCGTCTCCACTGCTCTAGAGGCCAGTGGCGGCGTGCTTTACACCATTGCATCCGACGCCTTGCATTGCACTTGGTGATGTGTGGCTTGGCTGCAGCTGCTCGGCCATGGAAACCCATTCCATGAAGCTCTCTGCGTACTGTACTTGGGCTAATCTGAAGGTCACATGAAGTTTGTAGCTCTGTAGCAATTGACTGTGCAGAAAGTCGGCGACCTCTTTGCACTATGCGCTTCAGCATCCGCTGACCCCTCTCCGTCACTTTACGTGGCCTACCACTTCGTGGCTGAGTTGCTGTTGTTCCCAAACGCTTCCATTTTGTTATAATAGAGCTGACAGTTGACTGTGGAATATTTAGGAGCGAGGAAATTTCACGACTGGATTTGTTGCACAAGTGGCATCCTATGACAGTTCCACGCTGGAATTCACTGAGCTCCTGAGAGCGGCCCATTCTTTCACAAATGTCTTGTTTCACAGTCTGCATGCCTGAGTGCTTGAATTTATACACCTGGGGCCAGGCCAAGTGATTAGAACACCTGATTCTGATTATTTGAATGGGTGAGCGAATACTTTTGGTAATATAGTGTACTTCCTTTTTAGTGAGTGTCCTCATGTTTGTAGTAGAGGTTGACCGATTAATCGGTTTGGCTGAGAGAGAGCATGAATAGCTGCATGAAAATGTGCTCCTGAATTCATCTCAAGTATGGACCTGAGCAGTGGGACATTTTACAAAACAAAACCATCTTTTTCTTCAAAAAGGTAAACACTTTATCAGCAAAGCAGAAGAAAGAAAATACCATTTCTGGATGTATTTTTTAAATGAAAACAACCAGCTGACTGTCAAAAGCTAGCTGGCAACTGTTTATCAACTGCTGTGGGCTACCACCTGCCACAGTGGAGAACATTTTGAAAGAGGAACCAAACTAAATAAGATAACAGAAGAGGTCTTCTATGAAGATAAGGAGGAGAAGAAAAGAACAAACCAAAAATCATAACATTAATAACTTTTTTAAAGGCTAAAAAAGCTAGCAACAGTAAAGAGCTAGCCCACTAATAAAAAAACAAAGTGGTTGCTATGGAAACAGCCAAGCAGAGAACAGAGAGCAGGGAGGTTATATATCCTGCTCTCTGTAAGAGTGTAGCAGCCAGGGAGAAGTTTAAGGAAAAGACACTTCAGGAGAACAAAGAAGTCTTGTTCACTGACTATGCTCTACACAAACAAGGGAGGAAGAAGAACAACCTCATATTCTTCACAGACTCCATATACACCTGGAAGGAAAGTCTATGCAAGAAATATCCTTACATCTGCAGAGAGGGCATCGGCTCAGGAGGCCGACTGAGGATTTGTAAGGATAAACACATGAACAAGGATGACCCCCTGCTCACCATCACCTACTACACAAAGGGAAAGGTGATGGTCCAGGGGGACGAAGCAAACTTGAAATCCTTTGAAGAAGTATTCTCCTTGATCAAGGCTGAGGTGGAGACCAAGAGGTGCAATGTTCTCTGTGACAGTGAAGATGAGGAGAGCCCAACAGAGAACCCCACCACCTTGTCCATCTCTGCCCCTCCCACACCTGCCAGCTCCACCAACCAGCTGAAGCAGAGTATGGCCCTGCTGGAGCTGGACTTTGCTGAATTCAAAGAGCTGACCCAGGCCAGGCTGTCTGCCCCCCTAGACAACATTGTGCAGCAGCTCCAAGAGGAGCTCCAGCAGCTTAAGAATGAAAACCAGGCCTTGACATCTGAGCTAAGAGGAAGTGTAGAGGCACTAAAGCAGGAGAACAGTGTACTCCGGGCTCAATTAGCCAAAGTGAAAGAGGACGCTGAGAACAGAGAAAGGAACTTCATCAGACAAGTCCGACACCTGACAGACCAACTCTCATCAGTCCCCAAAAAGACAACTACAGAGACAGAGACACAGACTCTCCCTGCTAGTCTGCCAAACCCCTCCCTTGTCTCTGTCCCACCATCTCTGCCCTGCACCCTACCAACACCCATACAGCCAGCTCCCAGCAGCCAACCCTGTCCATCCCAGATGCCCTCCACTCAGCCTGAAGAACAAGCCCCACAAGTGGTCCTGCTGGCTGACTCAAACGGGAAATTCCTGGACACTAACAAGCTTTTTCCTTCTAAGAAAGTGCCTGGTGATCCACACAGGAACAAACGACCTGCACAACCTCCGAAGGAACACTGCTGAGGCAGTAAGGAAGATGGCGGAACAGGCCACCACGGAATTCCCTGACACCCGCATCGTGATCTCCACCCTGCTGCCTAGGACAGACACTCCTCCTCACGTCATCCATGACATCAATATGGAGATCAGAAGAGGTTGTGCCACCTTACCCAACGTCCACCTGGCCCTCCATCCAACCATTGGCACCTGGGACCTCTACAATGGACTCCATCTACACAGAGAGAGGGTGAATATCTTTGCAAAGACCCTCAAAGATGCGGCTCTAGGACGCAGCCCTTCCACCCTCTCTTCTACCAGAAGCTTCAGAAGCCATCACAGACCTCCTCCCCCCTATCTCCAGCCCCGGATCACCCCCCCTGTTGAAAGGAGACACACCAGCTCTGCCCGGACCCCACACTACCCACGTGCCTATCACCTCACCACTGGGAAACAGAACCAGCTGAGACCACTTTCCCCCTCCTCAGTCCCTGCCCAACAACCCCTTATACAGCATAGGCAGCAGAGCCATGGAGCAGCACGTCCCCCCAATTGAAACTTGAAGATATTGAGAATGCCATTAACCAAAATCAATTCTGGGATATGTGGAACAAGTTCAACACGAAGCAACAGCAGACATTACCCATCCAAAACGGTGACATCTGGAGATCACATTTTGAAGGTCTGTACAAAGACATACCAATCAATCAAATCACTTCAGATCAGTGTATTATGAAAGAAAAACTCCAAAAATTAGAAGACACAATTAAAGCCAATCAAAACACCCTTGATTTCGGAATTACTTGGGAAGAAATAACCACATGGATAAAATGTTTGAAGCCAAGGAAAGCTTGTGGTCCAGACAACATTAGAAATGAAATGATCAAAAGCAGCAGCCCAGAAATGCAGGGTGCAGTGTTACACTTGTTCAGCCTTATACTACAGGCAGGTTGTTTTCCCAACATCTGGCGCAAAGGTCTTATTTCACTCATTCATAAGAGTGGGGACCAATCAGAGCCTAATAACTACCGTGGCATCTGTGTCAGCAGCTGTCTGGGTAAACTATTCTGTAGTATTCTTAATACAAGAAAACTAGATTTCCTTGAGGAACAGTCAATCTTAAGTAAAAGTCAGACTGGCTTCCTCCCAAAACACAGCACCACCGATCATATATATACCCTCCACACTTTAATCAACAAACATGTACAACAAACTAAGAATGGAAAAATATTTGCCTGCTTTATCGATTTCAAGAAAGCTTTTGACTCTATTTGGCATGAAGGGCTCTATTACAGACTTTTAAAATGTGGCATAGGTGGCAACATGTATGATCTGGTTAAATCAATGTATTCGGAAAACATGTGTGCTGTTAAAATTGGAGACAAATTAACTGGTTTCTTCCCCCAGAAGAGGTGTTCGGCAGGGTTGCAGTCTAAGTCTGACTTTATTTAATGTGTATATAAATGAACTGGCTGTTGAGTTGGATAAATGTGCTGCTCCGGGCCTCTCCCTCCTGGATAGAGCGGTGAAGTCTCTGTTCTATGCTGATGACCTTGTTCTACTGTCTCCTACTGAACAAGGACTACAGCTACAGCTGGACGTAGTAGAAACGTACTGTCAGAACTGGGCCCTGGCAGTAAACATGAAGAAAACCAATGTCATGATTTTTCAAAAACGCCCCAGGTGTCATGAGAACAAACACCAGTTTACCATCAATAATCATGTCATTGAACACAGCATGAGCTATACCTACCTTGGTATAACCATAAAAGCATCAGGGAGTTTCAACATGGCAGTGAATGCACTAAAAGAAAAAGCTCCAAGAGCTCTTTACGCAATTAAGAGAACATTTGATCATTTCCATATTCCAATAAAAATGTGGCTGAAAATATTTGATGTTGTCATCCAGCCCATTGCGCTGTACGGTAGTGAAGTATGGGGTCCACTCAGTCATCAGAGCTTTACCCGTTGGGACAAAAATCCAACAGAATCTCTACATGCAGAATTCTGCAGATACATTTTACACGTACACACAAACACACCAACAAATGCATGTAGAGCAGAATTAGGCAGATACCCACTGATCATCAACGTTCAGAAGAGAACGCTCAACTTCTTTAACCACCTGAAATCCAGTCCCAGAGACACCCTCCACTCCAAAGCCCTCCAAACCCAAGAGCTGAGCCCAGAAAAGAGTCCCCTATGTCAGTTGGTACTGAGGCTAACTGCCCCCTCTCAGACAAACTCTGAGCAGCCTCACAACAACACTGCTCTACAAACAGAAATCAGGGTAAAGCAAATTATAGCACAATATAAAGAAAGCTATCTGGACCATTGGGAAGAAACAACTAAAAGCCAAAGTAGATTGGAATGTTATCTTGCCCTTCAAAGAGATTATGAATTAGCAGAATATCTCTCTACTGTCAGAGATAGAAAGCAGAGACAGATCCTAACCAAGTACAGGCTCAGTGACCACAAACTGGCAACCCAAACAGGAAGACACAAAAAGAAAACAGAACATGTGGTCACTGTTGGACAGGTGAGGTTGAGACGGAGATGCACTTTCTCCTACAATGTACAAAATTAAATGTCACAAGAGAAATTTATTGGAACAAGTTCAGCTCTTTGGTTCCAGGTTTCAAAGAGCTGGACGACCTCTCCAAACTAAAAATACTCCTCGGAGAAGGAGAGTGGGCACACCTTGCTGCCCAGTATGTGTTAACATGCCACGCCCTGAGGGACAGTGAGTGATCGAGGCACACGCACACGCACGCACGCATGCACGCACACTGTATATAATTAATAGAATGTTCATAATGTATATATTTAATTCATTGTATTGTATTTTGATTTGCTTTGGCAATATTGTTTTGTTAAGAAACTTTCATGCCAATAAAGCCCACTTTGAATTTGAATTTGAATTTGAGAGAGAGAGAGAGAGAGAGAGAGAGAGAGAGAAACGCAGCGTGTGCAGTGGCAGCAAAGAGGAGTTAAGTGATCTGTGGAGAAGACAAGTCGACTGGACGATAACAAGTGTCATTGTAAGTGAAATAAAATCTTCACAAGTTGAAAGTCAACAAACATAACCTCCTTCGCAGAGGCAATAAGTACCACTAGTTCAACAAGCATAAACGTGCATCATATTTCAGCATAAACAGCCACATCTCCACCTGCATGATTTAGCCTACATGAGCTTAGCTTGTTAGCTTGTTAACAGGCTAAAATGCAAGCTGTCTGTGTGTAGTCTCTTCATCTTAGTTTGCCATGAATCTTAAAATTTGGGAATTTCTTGTAAATTCTTTAGTTTTAATAAAGAACAGGACTGTTAAGAGTATGGATAAGATAAAGAAAAAATCCTAGAATACCATCCCTATAGCTGGTTAGTGGTTGCAGCCTGACTATGGGAGGATGAGAAAATCACAGTTCAATCACAGATATTAGCTATATGTTATTATTAAAAAAATCTATTAATACATTTTTATCCATTAGCTATATTGAATTAATTTACATTAATTTGCATCTTGTTTTTTACATTACAGATGGCAGCCGGAGGATCAAAAGATCCTGTATGGGAACATTTTGTTGAAATTGCCCCAGTGTTATTTTCACTTTGAGATTTTATATATTTGGATATTTATTTAATCAGTTGGTAATAAACAATACAGATTGTTCACTTCCAACAGTGTTGAATTTTTTTCTTGGGGGGGGGGGGGTTATCGGCCGATTAATCGGTTATTGTTTTTTTCCTCCTCCAAACTATCGGTATCGGTCGACCTCTAGTTTGTAGTGCTAGAAACGTCTACATTCACTCTTTACAAATTTCTGAGGATGAAAGATCGTCACAATGGATTTAAACCTTCCTGTTGTCTTTGGGTCAATTTAACACAAAATGTAAACTGTTATATCTTTGGTTTTCTTCCATATAATTGCCAGATATATTTGTGCAGAAGTACAGTTATTTTTTACTCAGGCTGAACAGCCTGATGGCAGCTGGGATGAAGGACCTGTGGTAGCGTTCCTTCCTGCAGCGTGGATGCAGCAGTCTGCCGCTGAAGGAGCTGCTGAGGTCTGAAACAGTCTGATGCAGTGGGTGAGAGGGGTTGTCCATGATTGATGTCAGTTTGGTAACATCCTCCTCTCACCCACCTCCTCCGTGGAGTCCAGAGAGCAGACTTGTTCAGCTTGTTCAGTCTCTTTCGGTCCCTCTCTGAGCTTCCACTGCTCCGCAGACCACTGCATACAAAATGGCACAAACGGCAGAGTTGTAAAAAGTCCTGAGCAGTGCCCACTCCAAAGGACCTCAGTCGTCTAAGCAGGTGGAGACGACTTTGGCCCTTCTTGTACAGGGCGTTCGTGTTGTGTGTCCAGTCCAGTTTATTGTTAAGGTGAACACCCAGGTACTTGTAATCCTCCACGACCTCGATGTCCAAGCCCTGTCGGCTGTGAACGCACCCCCGCATATTGTCCCACTAACCTATCAAACCCTGGCCAATCAGTACCCAGAATTAGGGGGTGCGTCAGGCGGCCCTGATTTCTCCAGACCTGTTAACACTGTTCAGCCCTTTCTGATGAGTAAGAAGCTGCTCAGGATGGATGTCTAAAAAGGAGATAAGGTGTTCTCCAGGAATTAGCTGGTTCAGTTAGAGCGGCAGGGTATAGTGTGTCCCCGTTAAAAGACACGGAGGCAGATGTCCAGTTCAGTGATGGATTTATTTGACTGTGGTTCTATAATAAAGATATAAAATAATAATCAGTATGGAACACATCATACATAATATACACATAGTCATATAACTCTGCAAATAGGACTGTATTCTGTAATAAATCGAATCGAATAGTGTGAATAATTACTTTACGTGAAGCACATAATACCAACACCGTGAGAGTTGGCTTATTAGCTGAATATCAAGCAGCATGAGTTAGCATTAGCGATATTTACCGGTAAACAATAAACATTAACATCATATAACATCCAGCTGGGACAGCATTAGCCATTTGACTCACCTTTGATCATTTACACACAATAAATCATACATACAGACATACAGGTAAATGTTGAGAAGACCGGTAAAGGGAATACGACGAGCTAACCACCGCTGTCTCCGGAGTCAAACAAACTTTTTGAAGCTACGGCATCTCACACACAGGTGCGGTGCATTCAATAGCGTCAGAACTGCTATTGAATACAGGCCCCAGTTTGTGCGGTTAGGGCACTCACTGTCTGATACTGTTTTCAGTAATGTGGGGACACCACAGGGACTGTCCTGTCTCCATTTCTGTTCACTCTTAACACCTCTGATCTCCAGCTCTGGGTCCTGCCACCTGCAGACGTTCTCTGATGACTCTGCAGTGGTTGGGTGTCTTAGAGATGGTCAGGAGGTGGAGTACAGGACACTGATCAGAGACTTTGTAGAGTGGTCCCAGACAAACTACCTAGTCCTGAATGTGAACAAGACCTAGGATGGATTGACTTCAGGGGGAAGAGGACACCAGTGGAGCCCATCACCATCCAGTGCCTGGAGGTGGAAGTAGTGGACCAGTATAAGAACCTGGGAGTCCACAAGTGGCTGGAGACTTTCTACCAGTCTGTACTTTGCTGTGGTTTGTTGGGGGAGCAGCACCAGCAGAAAGCACATATGTAGGATCGACAAACTGATCCGAAAGGCTGGTCATGTGATTAGCAGTAAGTTGGAGACGTTGGTCTCAGTGTGGGACAGGAGGACACTGGACAAACTGCTCTCCATCATGAACAATCCATCACATCCACTCCACCAGACAATCGAGGGGCAGTGGAGCTTATTCTCTAACAGACTGATCCAGCTCCACTCCCAAAGTGAACACTACAGGATGTCATTCAGAACATTCTCTGTCCAGCTGTACAACAACTCACCTTCCTGTAACAGATAACTCCATGTTATTAATGTTAATGGATACTACTGCACCTTACACCTTACCCTGTATATATAACTTACATTCTCCCTTCTCTATTTCTTGTACATTTGTTCATATGCTAATATGCTAATTTGTACATTTTTGCTTATACAATTTCTATTTTATCTTACTAAATTTTATTCTACTTCTTTTTTATTTAATTTCGTCTTTTTTTAATTTATCTGAGGTTCTTGCAGGGTTTTTTTTATGTACAACTATGCTACTGTGACCAATCAAGCAATTTCCCTTGTAGATGAATAAAGTTTATCTAAGTCTAAGTCTAACATTTACGTATGTCTCTTCTGACCTCCGACACCCTCAAGCTTTCACCGTTTATGTCTCTAATGGCCTCCGGCAGCCTCAAGCTTTCAGGATTATGTCTCTTCTGTCTCTTCTGTCTCTTCTGGCCTCCAATGGCCCCAGGCCTTAATATTATTGCTCCTCAGGCCTGTGACAGCTCCTCTGTTGGATCTATTCTTGAACTTCAGTGTCTGCTGGATACAAACATGAAAACATTTATTTATTGTTATTGTTTATTTTATTTTATGTGTAACAGCACCAAAGCAAATTCCTTGTATGTACAAACATGCTTGGCAATAAAGTCTTTTTTCTGATTCTCATTCTGATTTATGTTGCTAGTGGACTGTTTCTCTTACTGATTTTATTGATGAAATCCCAAAAGAGTAAACATTTACTGCTCAACATCCATGCTGAACACCATCAGTGGTTTTGGTCCAGATGTGCTGAGAGGTCCTCGTTGGGTTTTAATGGTCGGGGGTCGATGTCCAGCAGCACAGTGATCTGCTCACAAGGCTCCTCCTCCTCCTGAGGTCTTGTGTTGTCACTAGTGTGTACCTGTGATGGACCAGAGGTGGACAGAGTACACACCTTCACTACTTGAGTAAAAGTACAGATACTCCTGTCAAATATTACTCCAATACAAGTAAAAGTAGCCTAGTCAAAAATGTACTTAAGTAAAGTACTAAAGTATTTGCTTAAAAAAATACTTAAGTAAAAGTATTTAAAAAGTATTTCAGGAAATACAGGAAAGGAAATTAGCTTTATTGTCATTATACAATCCACTCTACTATCCACAGCCTCACTATATTTAAAACGTTCATCAGCAGTTTAACAACATTAAGCTAGCTAACGTCAGTAGCTACGTTACATACCGCGACGTGCTTTTTCATGTTGGAAGACGAATTCTTGTAGACCGTGACATAATTTGTTTGCAATAAGCACAACAACCATTTAAACTGAAACGGTCACTTTTTGTGGCAAAAATGTCACACATGGGTTTGAGATAAGGCCACAGGTGATCGGTGGGAGTTTCTTCAGGTGTTTCTCCAGTTTCTTCCTGCATTGTATGAATTGTATGGCATGACGTAGCGAATCAGCGAATTAGCAGAAACAATTTAATTTCTCAGAATTTTGAAAAAATAATAAAATAAAATAAAAAAATAATCAGCTGACGTAAGCTCAAAAGTAGCGAGTAACGAGAGCATCAACAGAAATGTAGTGGAGTAAAAAGTACAATATTTGTCCTTCAAATGTAGTGGAGTGAAAGTAAAAGTATCCCCCAAAAATAATACTCAAGTAAAGTACAGATACTCAAAAACTGTACTTAAGTACAGTACTCAAGTAAATTTACTTCGTTACTGTCCACCACTGTGATGGACACACAGTGGGTGTCGCTGCTGCTGCTGCTGCTGCTGCTGCTGTGGAGCTGGGAGTCCAGGACAGTCTTGGCTCTGATGCAGTACACCGCTCCCTCCTGCAGGGCGGCGACATGCAGCAACTTCTGCTCAGCTGGCACCGAGTAAACGACCTGAGGGAGGAAAGAGAAAGAGAGAGAGATGGAAGATATACAACAGACGTGTAGGAGAAGCTGAGAGAAGTCAAGAAGAAAGAAAGAAAGGAGTAAAGACGAGGAGTTACCTTCTGCTCATCACCTTTCTTCCACACCGTCACACTGACGATGAAAGGAGGCCTGTTAAAGGACACCTGCAGGACGTCAGCCACCGTCTTCACTGTCTTTGATGGTATGTGATCATTGTGCTGCAAAGTGTAATAGTGTGATCCATTGCACCACGAAATATAAGACAACAGCTGATATCATTTTATATAAAACATGTCTAATTTAACAAGAATTAATGTGACTTGTAACGAGCATAGCAGGGAAGCATTCATGTCATTTTCAGACAATTATATAAAAAAAATACGAAGTTATAACAGTTTGTGTCAAATTGACCTGAAGAGCACAGGAAGGTTAAAATCTATGTGATGATGTTTCATCCTCAGAAAGTTGTAAAGAATGAATGTAGACGTTTCTATCAATAGAGACATGAGGACAGTCACTAGGTAAAAGGAAGTATATGAACTAGTGGATAAGAAAAGAGACATAAAAAGTGTTTTACTACTCTGTTGATTGGTGTGTGACTCTGAAAAAGAAGAATTCATGTCTCCTTAAAGGATCAGATTATTAATTTATAACTGATATATATTATTTGGAGGAGGAGTGGAGAGATAGGGGAGTGTTGATGAGTTTAATGTAAGACATTCATTCTATAACAGTTCATTAGTGTAATTTCCATGACCTTAGTTAATATGTTTGATCTAATGTTCAGACATTCATGTTCACATGTGTGTTGCTAAAGTCCAGGGAAGAGGAGACTTCCAGTGTTTGGTTTGGTTTTGGAGGGAGAGCAAGAGTGGGATCTGGAAACACATGGATGGAGACTGGGAGTGGGAACGTTGTTCTGTTTGGATCCTCACTAAAGGTTCTGAGAAAGAGCTGTAGTCTGGATGCTGCTATCAAAGCAACATGTTCAGTGTTTACTACATAACTGTGTGTGTGTTATTTCATAGTCAGAAAGTAACAGATGGAAACATAAAGGGACTCATGACTTAGATCCAAAGCCATTGTCCTTGAAGCTTTTTCCAGCCATGGTAGTGAACAGTGGGTGACCCTCCAGTCCTGGGACCCTTTCTCACATAAGACCAGCTGCCCCAGAACAAACAGAAAGTACAACAGAGGCTGTTATGTTTGTAGACCTTTGGTCATATAAACTGTATATGACCACAATGACCTTTGAGTTGGTCTGTGTTGATGCTGATTAACTAGACCTTTGGTCATTTATTTTAATAACTAAACTACTGTGATAAAGTCATTTCCCTTGTGGATGATTAAAGTCTATCAGAGTCTAAGTCGTCTAAGTCTGACAGAATGATTGGAAAATCTTAAAGAGCAAAATCATCAGTTATTCCAACTGACTATGGAGGAACATGAGACTGGAGTTATTAGCACATCACATGAAGGTGAAGGATCTTGTAAATCAGCATGGACACAGAGCAACTCAAAGAAATATTTCAGTCTTCATCAGGTCAGAGAACTCTTCCTCATAACATCATTAACATGTACATGTTGATGAGTGCAGCCTTGTTTTATTCCTACGTGTAAACTCCAGTCAGTCCAGTGTCTGTGAGAAAGACACACCTCCAGATCTTTGTTGTTTATCACGAGGCAGATCTGTATAATTAGATGCCACCCAGAGTAAAGTGAAGCAGATCTCCTTCCTCCTTCTTCTGTCTTGTTGCCTGGAGGGCTCTCTTTTCCTGATCATGGTCATGTCTGCATTTTAATGATTATATCCAGTGAAGAAGTTAATTTTGAAGGGACATTGTAATTGACACGTCTGGGGCAATTCCAACTATATGTTGATCTCTCCTGTCTCTGCTCCCCTGACGATCACAACTTACTCTTTTGTTGACCTTCCCCATCTCCTCTCCCCTGCTGATCAGAGCCTTGATCATGCTACCTGAGTATCACTCCTTTGTCCTTTTGCCCTTTGTTGTTCTGATCATGTCTGGGAGCCACCCCTGCCCCCTACTGAGTTCCCCCTCCTGTGTGAAGTTGCCCTCAGCTAACCAATATACATCCACTATACGATCTATTCAGGAACTGTCTGCAACCACAGACGGGGTTCTTGACCACTATTTCAAGGACAATTAGGAAGAAAACAAATAAAAGGCTTTTATGCAACTCAGATATTACGTATTTTTTTCCCCTACAAATAGGCCTATTTTAATATATATTATTATTTTTTTTAATTATTCCATAATTTAATGAGAGTCCAGTTCTGGGCCCCACCCCTACCCTGGGCCCAGAACTGGTTCCCCTACTGGCGGGCGTACATAAGGCTATAAACAATCTTAACCATCATCCAGTGTGCGAAAGCATTTTGGGTTTCGCGTGCAAAATATGGATGTGAAAGCAGTTAAAAAAGACTATGTGACAATAAAATTTGTTTTGGTTGAAATAAACAAATAATCGCGATAATTAATTGTGATCTCAATATTGATCAGAATAATCGTGATTATCATTTTGGCCATAATCGTGCAGCCCTAATAGATAGATAGATAGATAGATAGATAGATAGATAGATAGATAGATAGATAGATAGATAGATAGATTCTTTATTAATCCCAATCTGGGAAATTTCTCTGGTGCAGCAATGTACAGGCATTCAACACCATACATAACTAGAAAATTCCCGCGGAAATTTTTGAAGTGCCGAGTGGCCTGTTGCCATTAGCTGCTAATGTTAGCAATTAGCGTGATGCACTAGCCACTTATTGGTTTTGTGTTAGCATGTCTTTTAAGCCACTAAAAATTAAGTAGATGCTAATTGCTAACATGCTAATTGCTAATATGCTGTTCGCTAACATGCTAATGCTGTCACTAATGCTACCACCTATTTCTATCACTAAAAATTAGCATTAGCCGCTAATGTTAGCAATTAGCATGACGCGCTAGCCACTAATTTTAGTATTGGTTTAGTGTTAGCATGTCTTTTAAGCCACTGAAAATTAAGTAGATGCTAATTGCTAACATGCAAATGCTAACATGCTAATCGCTAATATGCTATTCGCTAACATGCTAATGCTGCCACTAATGCTACCACCAATTTCTACCAATAAAAATTAGCATTAGCCGCTAATGTTAGCAATTAGCATGATGCGCTAGCAATTATTTTAACATTGGTTTAGTGTTAGCATGACTTTTAAGCCACTAAAAATTAAGTAGATGCTAATTGCTAACATGCTAATGCTAACATGCTAATGCTGCCACTAATGCTACCATCAATTTCTAGCTACTAAAAATTAGCATTAGCCGCTAATGTTAGCAATTAGCATGACGCGCTAGCCAATGACAGACAGACACCTGTCATTGTTCAACTTGGGTGACAAAAGCCAAAATGGCCGCCCCACAGACCAGTTACTTCAGTTAGAAGTTTCTGGTCTGGCAATTAACATTGCCCCAAAATGGCCGCCCTACAGACCAGTTACTTATGTTTTCCTGCCTCTTTCTGTGGAGCCCCTCCTCTTCTGCTGTGTGTGTGAATGTGTGTAACGCGGTAGTCATGGTGACTGTGGCACGGTCAGAGGCAGAAAAAATGCTGAAACCACGGCCTCGAACAGGAAGGCCTTGTGGCCAAACCGCGTGTCCAATCGTTGAACCGACTTCACTTTGGGCATCTTGAGGCTTTCCTGAACGTCTAGATATGCAGTTTGTGGGTAAAATGAAGAAATGTGAGCTATTTAAAGCGATTTAAAAGAAAGGATTGCTTCTGCTTTCCTCCACAAATTTAACATTGCAGTCTATGGAGCGAGGAAGGGGTTTGCTGGCGCAGCTTTGCGTCTCACGCCAAAACTATAAGACTTACAGCTTTAGCAGACAAATTGTGAGCGAGAAGACAAATTTTCCTACGTTTCTATGTATAAATTATGTCTGTGGTGTGAAATTTACACGTTTTGATATATCATGTGTTGGGGTCCTCTGGCCGGTTCGGGCCGCATTCATCGGCAAAAAAGGGCGGAAAATGAAAAATAAAAAAACTGCAAAGAAACACGCAGAAGATCGTGTCATAGGCACTCGGGACTAAATATAAAAAAAGCTAAAATCAAATATACAACATTAGCAATTATTAAAAGTGAGTATTAAAAAGAAATGTTAAATGTAGTCAGTGTAGTCTGAGTACTGCAATAACTTCAACTTGATGGCTTCAGGAACATTACAGCTAACTTCTCTGCATTAAATAAACTGTCAGAGAACGACCAAGCACAGAGACCAGAGGAACTTTCAAACCAATTTGACTAATTTCCTTGAAAAGTATTATTTTTCTCATGTTCAGTTGGAAGAATTAATGAAGATGATTGTTCTGATGTTTGTGATACCTCATTATAGTGTCAATTACAATTTATAATAGTGGCATTTGTTTAACTTTATTACATACGCTGATTAGGCATAACATCATGACCACCTTCCTAACACTGTGTAGGTCTCCCTTGTCGTGACTCATCAGAGGATGGACATGGGCCTCCTTAGGGTGTCATGTGCAGAGGGTAATGTTGTGGCTGATCATTGTATCACTGTTTTAACCTTGATATTAAAGAAAAACAGCTGGCATGACATTTTCTTTGAAAGGCTGTATGGGCCCATAAAGGTTGAGAAACTCTGACACAGAAAATCCTTCATACGTTTTAAATATCCTGATCAAATGTTCACTGATCATCACTCAGCTGAGATGAGAGTATGTTCAGGTGACACAGTCAGGGATGAGAACAACATCTGGACTGACAGTCACTATAGGAGAGACTTTAACAGGAGACATTTGAATGAAACAGCTGAGAGCAGACGTGACTAAGCTGCTGCAGCATTTACACAAACATTTAGGGAACATGTATGAACTGATTCCTCCTGACTCACTGTTCATTTACTGGGATGTAGCAAAGCTTAGTCCAGCGTTAGCTACTGTACATAGGCCAGAGTATTATGGGCAATTCTATACTAACTATTTCTTCTGCATTGCTTCCACAGACAACATGAACAGATGTTGAATATCAGTTGAGTCTCAGACCTGATATCATCTGTGTTCATCAGACCAACAGATGGACGTTGAAGCCAACAGAATGATGGAAGCAGCAGCATTGGGCCGGACATTCAGCCTCGGGATGCTTTATGACTGCCGCAGAGACTCACTCATCCCTGGTAATCTCACCTCTGATTCACTGTTTGAAAATATAAACCATGAAACCATTGTTTAAAACAACCAAAAGATTTAGTTTCCACTCATATCCATTTCCTTTCTGGTGATGAATAAAAGATTATCCTACTTCATCTTAATAGTTAGCCAGTTGAACAATGAAATAGTGCACCACTGATAAGAGCAGAGGAATACATTTACTGTGAAATGACAAATTTAGATACAGGTCCATTTGTCTGAGAATTTTCATTTTGTGTCTGAGAACTATCAAAGACTTACTGGCAATAACAGGTCATTTAACCTTTATGTGATTTGGCAGGAATGACTCTGTGGGACCAGAATGACCTGGAGAAAGATGCAAGGGAACGACCCAGCCCTAACAGTGACTTTGAGATAGTTGCATCTGAGTCAGTTGAGGGTAAATTATCAGCACTAAATGTTGGAGCGTCTCTGAAAGCAAGCTTCTTAAGTGGTTTGGTACAAGTTGGAGGATCGGCCAAATACCTGAATGATCAGAAGACTTCTAAAAAACAGGCCAGAGTGACTCTGAAATACAAAACTACCACAAAGTTCCAGGAACTGTCAATGAATCATCTTGGAAGAGGCAATGTGAGACATCCATACGTTTTTGAACAAGACTTAGCAACTCATGTAGTCACAGGTATTCTTTATGGGGCACAAGCCTTCTTTGTGTTTGACCGTGAGGTGTCTGAAGAAGAAAATCATCAAGACATTCAGGGCAACTTGAAAGTGATGATCAACAAGATACCCAACATTTCTATAGAGGGTGATGGTTCTCTGAAGATGGACGATAAGGACAAAGCTAATGTTGAGAAATTCTCCTGCAAATTTATTGGAGACTTTTCTTTACCTAAAAATCCAGTGTCCTATTTGGATGCAGTGGAGGTCTACCAAAGCCTGCCAAAACTACTGGGAGCCAATGGAGAAAATGCCGTACCAATGAAGGTCTGGCTGTTGCCACTGACAATTTTAGATTCTTCTGCTGCAAAACTGGTTCGTCAGATAAGTATCAGATTAGTTCAAGAAGTACAGAGAATCCTGGAGGACTTAAGTGAGCTGGAAATCAGTTGCAATGATGCACTGAGTACCACCACTGCACAGCAGTTCCCACAAGTCTGTAAAAAGATTAAAGGTTTTAAAGAAATGTGCTGTGACTTCAAGCTGGAATTCCAACAAACTTTGTCAAAGAAGCTTCCATCAATCCGAGGAGGAGGAGAAGAGGAGTCTGAGCTGGCAGACGTGCTGAAGAAGAAACATGCTTCACCTTTTAACACTGAAGCCCTGAATGAGTGGATGGACTGTAAAGAAAGAGAAATCAGCACCTTAAAGTTTTTCACCAGCAAGATGAAAAACACCAAGATCGTTCCTTCTAAACGTGGTCTACAGGAGGAACTTTTTGATTCAGAACATGCTGTGTGTTTTGTCTTCACCTCCCTGGGAAGTCCTGAACCGTACCTCTCAGCTTTATCAAACTACTTAAAGGGATCAAACCAAACAGACGCGTCTCAACAACCACACATTTATGACATAGAGAAGGAACAATGGTTCCTTTCAGAGGAAGCAGCAGGTGAAATGAGGATGAAGGTAAAGCTCTTCATTGATTTTGCAGAGGCCAACGAGGAGAACAAGAACGCGAAGTTCCTGACAGTGGGTTTAACCAACGAGAGACAGAAAGGTTCAAGCATCTACCTTTATAAAGAAGGCTTTCTTGTCTGTGAGAACTTTGAGCCGCCTTCAAAGCCTGAAACTGTGACAGCAGGAGACATCAACCACAACAGTGTGACCCTGAAGATTTCTCCTCCCAGATATGGAGCAGAGAACATCACCTCCTACTCTGTTGAGTTCTGTGTCCGTGGAGAAGATGAATGGCAACAGAAGAGCCAATCAAGAGCTGAAGAAGTCACAGTGAGTGATCTGAAACCAAACACAGAGTATGTGTTCAGATGTAGAGCAGTGACCTCAGCAGGAGTCGGGCCAGTCAGTGGAGTCAGTGGTTTCATTAAAACGTTACCTTGCAGCCCTCCTGGAAAACCTCAGGTTGAACCAACCTCCTCTGAGATATCAGTTAGCTGGGAGAGACCTGCTGAGCTTGGACAGGATGTCCAGATACTGAGCTACATTGTAGAGTATGCAGAAACAGATAACGGTTTAAAAGAGGAAGATGTCAAGTGGAAAGAACTAAAGTCAAATGATGATAAGACGATCCTTTCAGGGCTTCAGTCAGAGACAGAGTATACAGTCAGGGTCAGATGTGATTGTGGTGAAGCTGGTAGGAGCAAAGAAAGCATCACTGTTAGTGTCTGGACAACAAAGTGTGAAGTTGCAGCAGGAGCCAGGCCAGTCAGCGTAGTCAGTGGTTTCATCAAAACGTTACCTTACATTGGTGATTGTAGTGAAGCTGGAATAAGCAACAAAAGCATCATCTATCATCCAAAGAAGCTGTATGTCAGTAAAAGACTTGCTGATGCTGTTAAAGAAAAAAGCACCTTGATGAGATCTGAGAAAGGGCCTCTCTCTGTTTATAAGATTCCCCTGAAAGAACAACAAACCAATATAGATGGTTGCAGACGCTTCAGTTTTGGGGAAGACGTCCCAAAACAAAGCCGTACCATAATGGTTCTTGGAGCAACTGGTGCTGGGAAGTCAACTCTCATCAATGGGATGATCAATTACATTCTAGGTGTTAAATGGGAGGACTCATTTAGGTTTAAGTTAGTTGATGAGGATCAGTCAAAATCACAGGTTCACAACCAGACCTCTGAAGTCACTGTGTACAAAATCAACCACCAGGAGGGGTTTAACATCCCCTACTCTCTGACCATTGTGGACACTCCAGGCTTTGGAGATACCAGAGGAATAGAAAGAGACAGAGAGATCACAGAGCAGCTACGTAATCTATTCTCTTCTGTACATGGTGTCAGTGAAATTGATGTAGTGTGTGTTGTAGCTCAGGCTTCTTTACCACGACTCACACCAACACAGAGATATATCTTTGACTCAGTGCTCTCAATCTTTGGCAAAGATGTGGCAGAAAACATCAGAGTTCTGGTGACATTTGCAGACGATGAACAGCCTCCAGTTCTACAGGCAATCAATGCTGCAGGTGTCCCATGTCCTAGAACAAAAAAGGGACTGCCACTTCACTTCAAATTCAATAATTCAGCGTTGTTTGCAGACAACAGATCTGCAGCTGATGATGAAGATGATGAAGATGATGAAGATGATGAAGATGGAGGATTTGATCAGAGGTTTTGGGACATGGGGACAAAAAGCATGAAGAAGTTTTTTGCTGCTTTGAATCAAGTAGAAACTAAAAGTTTGACACTGACAAAGGACGTCCTCAGAGAAAGAAAGCAGCTCCAGATTTCAGTTGAAAATTTGCAGGTGAATGTTAAAGTTGGTTTAGCCAAGCTTGAGGAAATAAAAGAGACAAATGAAAAACTTAAAGAGTTTGAGGCAGAGATCAACAGAAATGAGAACTTTGAGTTAGAAGTGAATGTAAGGAAGCCTTATCAAGTGAACATTTCTGGTTCTGGATGCTTCACCAACAACTGCCACCAATGTCATGTCACCTGTCACTTCCCTTGTAGCAAACCAGATGATAAAGATAAAGCACGCTGTTCTGCAATGGGACCAGATGGATACTGTACTCAGTGTCCAGGCAAATGTTACTGGAATGTACATTTTAATCAGAAGTACAGATGGGTGTATAAAGAAGTTAAAGAAAAACGAACTGTGAAAGAACTGAAGGAAAAGTATCTTGAAGCCACAGAAGCTAAGAAACCTGTTCAGACATTGATTGATAAACTGGAGGCTGAATATGATCATGTCCAGGCTGAGGTGATGAATCTGATGAAGACATCTACTAGGTGTCTGAACAGACTGAAAGAGATAGCTCTGAAGCCAAATCCTCTCTCCACTCCAGAGTACATTAACATGCTGATTGAAGGAGAGAAAGCTGAGGCCAAACCAGGCTGGAAGAGAAGAGTTGAGTCTCTGATGAAGATGAAAGAAGAAGCAGAGCTCATGGCTAAAGTAGAGAAAGGAGTGAGACTTCTATAGAGTCCACACACTGACCCCAGCATTGGAATCAAGGCCAAATAAAGAAGTAGGTCAACCAAGACAAAGACTGAGACCAGGACCAGAATGATCTGTACAGAGACATCAGAAACCTGGTCAATGAAGAGACTGATACCAACCAGGACTAAAACTAGATCAACAGTAACACAGACCAAGACCATTCAGAGACTGATTCCAAAGACTGAGCCCAGTCCAGATTTAGTTCAAGGTGAGACTGAGGATGTGATCAAATAGTCCAATAGATTATGACCAGCGTCTTTTACAAACCACCTTTAATTCATAAAGACTTAGGAAATGTCAGCCATGTCGCTGAAAGAAGAAGAAGAAGAAGAAGAAGAAGAAGAAAAGGATGATGATGATGATAATGATTTCTATGAGTCTTTTTGTTTGTATGTTTTTTTTCTGATTTACAACAAAGTGTGTTCTTATAAAACACAGAGTTGGATACTTTGTGTGATTATGTTTCTATTTTTTAGGTTTTAGTCTAAAATGATTTCTATTTGAATCATGACTGTTGACAGAAGTTCTACTGGTGTGATCTGAATCAAATGTGATTGACCTGTGGTTTAATTTAGCAGCTTCAACTGAACTTTGAGAAATGAATCAAATGAATAAAAGTTGTATTTCTTTCTTTCATTGTGTCTCTTGTCTTGTTGTGTAAAACTGTGAAGCTTCTTTGGAAATCCTCCAGTTAAGACTGTCTGCACACTGCAGTCATGGAAAGAAACAATGACTTCAATCATTATTGTCCAGCTTGTCTCCTCAGTTTCTAGAGAATGGTCTGAAATACAGGAGCAGGTCAGAGGTGGTTTATTTTAGCAACAGAGAGAAATTCACAGAGTTTGAGATCAGCTGACAACAATCCTTTCAAAGTGGATATTTCAGTAGCCTTGTAGCCTACCAGATGATAGACATGAAAACTTATTGACTTAAAATGACACAAGTAAACTGTGTCCATCAAGGCTGCAGAAGGACATGACTGACATCAGGAGGGAAGTAGTCACAGTGCTTTAACACACACACACACACATATATATATATATATAAACGTCCCTCTCACCCTCCTCGGGTGATATCTGTTTCATCCTCAAGCTCGGGTCCTCTACCAAAGGCCTGGGAGTTTGAGGTTTCTATGCAGTATCTTAACTGTTCCTAGGACTTTTCTCTTCTGGACTGAGGCTTCTGATCTTGTTCCTGGGATCTGTTGGAGCCACTCCCCCAGTTTGGGCATCACTGCCCCGATTGCTCCCACTACCACGGGGACCACGCTCGCCTAGACCTTCCACATCTGCTCCAGCTGTTCTTTCACCCCTTGCAGGAAATCAGACGAGGATTTTATTTATTAACATTAAAATCATGCCAGCATCATGCCAGCATTCAGTGTATTACCATTGAGTCTGTATGTCTACTGGTCCAAGGGAGACCTGCATCAGCTGTGGCACCTCGTCATACCGATGCTTCGCCATCAGGGTGCCGAGAAGACTCTACAAAAATAGGCTGAATCGTTCCTACCGCTTAAGACAAAGAGTTGGTGTCACTACTTTGAAACTCCCCGTTAACATCTTTTAGAGAAGATTGATTAGATTAGGTATCAAATCTATTCCCGTTAGTTTAAATTATAAAACATCTCCATCTCTCACCATCGCTCCAGAAATAAGTTATTTTAGGTCTTATCATATGTGTTTTATTTGATTACACACCTACATGCATATATTCTATTAGTCCCTCATATGTTCATAGTCACTTCATTAAATAAATATTTATTCACACTTAAGAAGTAGTTTGTGATGTTGTTTTACAGAGAATGGGAAAGGATTTACTCCTTCAGATATGCAAATTGTTTAATTGAGACTGATGGATTTATTTAAACCGTGTTCCTCCTCTGATAAAGGGAGGTGATGCCCAAACGAGACATTTAAAAAGTGTAATAAACTCTACAAGCCAATCAGGAGCCAGGATCGGGACCTTCCCACCAATCACCTCCTGGGCATGGCACACACCTCATATACAAAATGAAAGCAGAGTAAATGTTCACTGATCATCACTCAGCTGTGATGAGAATGTGTTCAGGGGACAGCTGCACAGTCAGTCAGGTGTGTGTGTGTGTGTGTGTGGGCGCACTTACATTTATTACTTCATGGGATCCCACAACAGGTAGCACACCAACAGTGTGGGGCCCAAAACTGGTGTGGGGCCCACCATTTTGGGCCCCACACAACTAAAATGAGCTCAGGAGCTCCCCCTGGTGTTCCTCTCGCTTTATTTCAGCTTGCCCCACAAGGTGACAAACACTGGAAACGTGTGTGTAAGTGTGTGTGAATTTTTTGCTCACTAGCAACCCCGGGGGCCGTAAGTGGTATTGCACCCACACACACAACCGGAAGTTCTGGTTGTACGTTCGGCCGCGAATTCGAGATAAGAAGAAAAATCAAGGTTAAAGAGGAGGGAAACAGCAGAAGATGGAGCGTTTTGTTGACAAATTATTGGATATTTTACCACATTTACCGCAAATTGATATATCTACATGCAACAGATAAGCAGGATTTTGTTCAATTTCTATCTTTTGTGGCGTTAATTTCTTTATTGCTAACTATCGTTACTAGTTAATTACCGTTAGCTACCGTTAACTAGCGTTAGCTGCTAACAAGCGTTACTAAACAGTAACTTTCAGCCTCAGCAATGATCGCTAGTGTTACCGCTAGGCTCAAAGTCGGCAACAAAGAGGGAGGCCACACACGCAAGTAACGGTCAAATGAGTTTATTTAATTCTACTCAGTAAATGAGTATAATGTCAGAACACAACAAACCAAACAAAGAGTCAGGTCGACGAGGATGCAGCAGGCCTAGCTGAGAGAGAGAGAGAGAGACAAAGAGAAGGGCCGTCCTTTATGCCCTTCCAGGAAGCCGAGCCCACATGGGAAGGTGCTTACAGCAGACCCCTCCCAGCTTCACCTGAAAACCAGCATCAAATTAAAGCTGCGAGCAGCATTGGACGTGCCCTCGCACGTCCGTGCGCGTCGGGGGGTGCGGCACGTTGGGTGGGAGATTTGACCTTCTGGTGAATTAGGCCGATTTTTGTGAATTTCTGAGCACGACAAGCCCATCAGCAGGTGCTTCCCCTTTCATGATGGAACATCAAACTTGGCCACGCCCCGACAGTTTCATCAAAATACGGAATTTTGATAATGCTTACTCAGGAAGTCTATATGAACACACCTAGCAAGACAATTGAATAAAATCTATAATCTAAAACAGTTCGATAACTCTGTGTCGAAAACTGTGGCGGGGCTGCCTAAAAGAAAATTTGCAGGGGGCGCTATAGAGCGATTATGCCCCGCCTCCTAATTGATTATGCAGCCGAATTTTAGAGAATATTGCACTTAATAAGCTCAAGAAGTTTCAGACAGCTCTGAGAAAGTATATGAAAGCCTCACAGTTTTGCCTTCAAAACTAGCCAAAAAGTCAATGGAGTTACAGTTCTGGATCATAGGGTCAAATTTGATGGAGCGCCACGGCCACACATGTTCCTCAAGGTTCATACTTTTGAGAAGTTTTACTCAGGAAGTATATATGAACACACCTACCAAGACAATTGAATAAAACCCCTAGGAGGAATTGGTTCAAATATGACCCCTTGTCAACTAGGGTGAATCACCAAAAATGGTGATTTTCATGCATAAATATCTCGCTTCCTGACAATTTTAACCCATTGCTCCAAGAGACATTTCGTAAGTCTTGCCATGGTCTACAATTCGGCCGAGGTTCTATAACTCTGTGTCGAAAACTGTGGGGGGGCTGCCTGAAAGAAAATCTCTAGGGGGCGCTTTAGAGCGATTATGCCCCGCCTCCTAATTAATTATGGGGCCGAATCTTAGAGAATATTGCTCTCAATTACCTCAAGAAGTTTCAGACAGCTATGAAAAACTATATGAAAGCCGCACAGTTTTGCCTTAAAAACGATCCAAAAAGTCAACGGAGTTCCAATTTTGGATCAGAGGCTCAAATTTGATGGAGCGCCATGCCCACACAGTTTCTTCAAACGTTAAATCCTTCTGATAAGGATTAATCAGGATAACCTAATGAACACACCTACCGAGTTTAACCCTTTAGCTGCCCGCTCAACCATATGGTTTAGCACATTTTGGGTCACTATATTTCAATGAGAGGAGTGCCTAACTTTGCTTAACCTGTTTGAGCCTTCTCTACCACTCGGCTGAGGTGCGTAATGCTAAAGAAATCCAGTAGGGGGCACTGTGTCTTTAAATCGTATTCTTCTTCTTCCCCCCTCCAACCAGTAAGTCAGAAACAGAAAAATCATCCAAGACATTTTGACTGATTTTGTTAAAACTTTGAAAGGTAGGAATAGTTTTATTACATATAATAGTGTTAGAGACCTTACTTAACAAAATTATGTTATTTGATACCATCTAAAAACCTGAATTTAATGTCTAATAATTTTTTAAAAAACTGCTCAACCAAATGGTTGATTTGTCGCTCAATGGTAAATGTAGCAATTTAAGCTAGCACAAGTAAAATTTACTTTTTTTCTATAAAATCAAAATTTCTTTCTGTCTATTGATGCAAATATGAACCATTAAGTGTTATTACAGTCATATACATGATGAATATGCTGAGAGAGTCATTTTTGTGACTTTCTGACTTGATTTTAGTAAATATGGTAAAAATATATAGATAAAATGTGGGGAAATCATAATTTTTACAACTAATTCCCTTTTAACCAAGTGACACAGACTAGAATATTAATATTAATGCTGTTAGAGGGTTTTTAATCATAATTTAACTTATTCTACAACACTAGATGGACACTAAAACCTTCTACGGTGCAAGGCCCCGCACTTTTGTGGCCCTCATACCAGAAAATCCTCAGGAATCTGATGGTGATCTGAGTGATTATGATGACCCAGTAGAAGATCCTGATTATCAGCCCCCAGGAGTAGATGGTACTGGAGACAGCTCCTTTGAATCCCTGTATGAAGAGGAAGCCCCCTCATCAAGCACATCTGGTACACAGCCACCGTGTAAGAAGAGCAGGACAGGGAAACGCACACTAAAAACGGTTCCCTTGGAGGAGCCAGATGACACCCCAGACCCATGTTGTACACCAGGCCCAAACAAAAGCCCAAGAAGAATCTGGAAGCATAAAGACATCAAGGAGTTCCAGGTTCCAAATTCAAAATTTGAACCCCCTCAAGCAGTACACTCACCCTTCCAGTACTTTAAAATGCTCTTCACTGATGAGATGATTCAGCATATTGCGTATCATACTAATTTGTACTCTGCTCAAGAGTTGGGGGATCCAATCAAGACTAGCCCTAAAGAGATAGAGCATTTCTTGGCGATCCTTCTCTTCATGGGTGTTTTCCATTTCCCATCACTGGAGGACTACTGGCACCATGAATCGCGTTTCAACGTGATAGCTGATATCATGCCAAAGAAGAGATTCCAGCTGTTACGGCGATATCTTCATTTCAATGATAATCAGCAGTGCAATGAGAGTCCCGATCGATTTTACAAAATCCGTCCCCTTTTTGAAATGCTTCGTGAACGGTGTCTCCTGATACCATCCACTTACAAGCACAGTGTGGATGAGGTCATGGTAGCATACAAAGGCACACGGGCTGGCACCCTCCGCCAGTATATCGCCAACAAGCCAGACAAGTGGGGCTTCAAATTATTCTGTCGAGCAAGTTCATCTGGCATCATCCACGACTTGCTGATGTATCAAGGAGTGTCCACATTCTTCAATGTTCCCCTCACTGAACAGGAAGAGACACTACCTCTGGGAACAAAAGTGGTGAAAACGCTATGCAAAACCATAAAAGAGCCCCAGCTGTCTGTTGTCTTTTGTGACAACTTCTTCACAAGTTTCAACTTGATCCAGAACCTGCACACTACCCTGGGTGTCAAGTGCATCGGCACCGTACGACCAAACCGCACCGGTGGAGCTCCCTTGATGGCAGACAAAGACCTGATGAAGAAGGGACGTGGATCCTCTGATTACAGGGCTGCTGAAGGAGTTATTGCAGTAAAGTGGTTCGACAACAAATGTGTTAACCTGCTAAGTAATGCCTGTGGGATCATGCCTTTTTCAACAGTGAAAAGGTGGAGCAAAGAGTCCCGCGCAAAGATCACCGTCCCGTGCCCATCTCTCATCACTGCCTACAATGAGCATATGGGAGGAATCGATCTGTCTGACATGCTTGTACACCTGTACAAAACCCCAGCCAAGTCAAGGAGATGGTATATTCCCTTGTTCGGATACATCCTCGACCTCTGCGTCGCAAATTCCTGGCTGGCCTACAAAAGGGACAGTGGCCTCCTGAACGAGAAACCGATGTCTCTCAAACGGTTCCGCCTGGCAGTTGCCCACAGCTTGAACCAGGTCAATAACATAGCATCCAAGGTTGGCCGTCCAGCATCCAGCTGTCCTCCACAAGAGAAGACAGGCTACACCCCAAGACCCTCACGACCAAAACCACAACCAGATGTGCGCTACGACAACCTAGGACACTGGCCTCTCCACTGTGAAAAGCGAGGGCGATGCAACCTTTGTCCAAAGGGAGTGTCTAGGTGGAAATGTAGCAAATGCAATGTTTTCCTGTGTTTAAATGCAAGCCAGGAATGCTTTGCAGTGTATCACCAGGGGTAAAGCGGATTTAATGCACAAAAAGCATTTGTGCTGTTGCACAATCACATAGATGATGTTTGTTGAGGTGAAAAGGCCACAAATGTGATGTTTTAATATGTTTGGCAGACTTTTCCTATGTTTGCAATGTTTTTTCAAAGTTAAAATTCTAGCATTCAGCATTTTAAGTGCTTTTATCTACTGTTTCATCTATTTGTATGAAATTCTGTACGTTAACCATTAAGTGACATGTCAACCATTTGGTAGAGATCAATATTTTTAAAACTACAGGGGCTATTGAAAAAGAAATTATTGATTGTGCTTATGACTCACCAAAGATTAAAAGAAATCCAAAAAAATAATTTTTTCACTGCTTTTTTCTTGGTGGGGAAGTTAAAGGGTTAAAGTCAATCGGATAAAATCCCTCTGATGAATCCGTTCAAATATGACCCCTTGTCAACCAGGCCGAATCACCATGGTGATATTCATGCATAAATATCTCGCTTCCTGTTAATTGTAGCCCGTAGCCCGTTGCTCTAAGAGACATTTTGTAGGTCTTACCACGGTCTACAATTTGGCTGAGGTTCTATAACTCTGTGTCGAAAACTGTGGGGGGGCTGCCTGAAAGAAAATCTCTAGGGGGCGCTATAGAGCGAATATGCCTCGCCTCCTAATTAATTATGCAGCCGAATTTTAGAGAATATTGCCCTTAATAACCTCAAGAAGTTTCAGACAGCTCTGAGAAAGTATAATAAAGCCGCACACTTTTGCCTGAAAATGATCCTAAAAGGTGAATGGAGTTTCGGATTTTCGGAAAAAAATTGGGACGCTTGACTTTGATGGGCCACCGTGTACACATAGTTTCTGGAAAAGTTTCCATTTTTGGAGGGTTTCTTCCCAAAGTTGTTTCTGATGGTTTCACAGAGTTTCAGCCCCATATGGTCAGTATTTTCCGAGCTGGACGTCATCTTGTAAAAATGCAATGTTTGTATCGCCACTAGGTGGCGCTATGAAAATCACCAAATGTTGTTATGGAAATGGGTACTATGCCAGAATGGCATTATATATCAGAGGTTTGGTGACGATTGGAGTATTTTCCGCAAAGTTACAGCACGTCAAATTTTCATGAAAACACGCCACATTTCGTGGCCCCGCCCCTCCCCGACAGTAAATCCAAGGAATACGGCTTGATCAACCTTTCATCGTCAAGGCCTTAAGAACGCACACAACAAGTTTCAAACAGATAGGACGAAAGCTCTAGGAGGATTTCGTTCAAATACGAGGTGTGGAAATGTGCACACTCGTGACCAAATATGATTTTTGATGCAAGATGGCGGACTTCCTGTTGGACTTGGACTATGGCTCCAGGAGGCTTTTTTGTGCGTCTCTGTCTGTTACATACTCCCTCCAAATGTCGTAGACGTGCATGAAATCGTGTCGAGGGGCTACTCCGAAAACGAAGATCTAGGTGGCGCTGTTGAGCCATTTTGTTACGCCCTTGTGCGAGACCCCCAAAATACGTAATTTTATACCCAACTTTGGGGGGGTAGGCAAATTTCCGTGAGTTTTCGAGTACTTTTAGGCCGTCAAAAATGCGATTTACTTTTAGGATTCTGAAGAAAGAAAAGAAAAATTAAAGCTGCGAGCAGCATTGGACGGGCCCTCGCACATCCGCGTGCGTCGGGGGGTGCGGCACGTTGGGTGGGAGATTTGACCTTCTAGTGAATTAGGGCAATTTTTGAGAATTTCTAAACACGACAAGCCCACCAGCAGGTGCTTCCCTTTCATGACGAAACATCGAACTTTGCCACGCCCCGACAGTTTCACGCTTACTCAGGAAGTCTATATGAACACACCTACCAAGTCAATTGAATAAAATCTATAATCTAAAAAAGTTCTATAACTCTGTGTCGAAAACTGGCGGGGTTGCCTCAAAGAAAATTTGCAGGGGGCGCTATAGAGCGATTATGCCCCGCCTCCTAATTAATTATGAAGCCGAATTTTAGGGAATATTGCTCTTAATAACGTCAAGAAGTTTCAGACAGCTCTGAGAAAGTATAAGACAGCCGCAGAGTTTTGCCTTAAAAACTAGCCAAAAAGTCAATGGAGTTCCAATTTTGGATCAGAGGGTCAAATTTGATGGAGCACCACACCCACACAGTTTCCTCAAGGGCAAAGATTTACTCAGGATGACCATATGAACACACCTACAGAGTTTAAAGTCAATTGGATAAAATCCCTCTGAGGAATCCGTTCAAATATGACCCCTTGTCAACCAGGCCGAATCACTGTAAATGGTGATTTTCATGCATAAATATCTTACTTCCTGTTAATTGTAGCCCATTGCTCCAAGTGACATTTTGTAGCTCTCACTACGGTCTACAAGTCGGCCAAGGTTCTATAACTCTGTGTCAAAAAATGTGGGGGGGCTGCCTGAAAAAAAACTTCCAGGGGGGCGCTATAGAGCGATTATGCCCCGCCTCCTAATTAATTATGCAGCCGAATTTTGGGGAATATTGCTCTTAATAACCTCAAGAAGTTTTAGACAGCTCTGAGAAAGTATATTAAAGCCACACACTTTTGCCTCGAAATGATCCTAAAAGGTCAATGGAGTCTTGGATTTTTGGAAAAAAATCGGGACGCTTGACTTTGACAAGCCACCGTGTCTACATAGTTTCTGGAAAAGTTTTTATTTTTGGAGGGTTTCTTCCCAAAGTTGTTTCCGATAGTTTCACTGAGTTTCAGCCCCGTATAGTCGATATTGTCCGAGCTGGACGTCATCTTGTAAAAATAAAATGTTTCTATCGCCAGTAGGTGGCGCTCTGAAAATCACCAAATGTTGTTATGGAAATGTGTACTAGGCCAGACTGGCATTATATATCAGAGGTTTGGTGACGATTGGAGTATTTTCCACAAAGTTACAGCACGTCAAGCACGTCAAATTTTCATGAAAACACGCCACATTTCGTGTCCCCGCCCCTGACCCACAGTAAATCCAAGGAATACGGCTTGATCAACCTTTCATCGTCAAGGCCTTAAGAACGCACACGACAAGTTTCCAACAGATAGGACGAAAGCTCTAGGAGGAGCTCGTTCAAATACGAGGTGTGGAAATGTGCACACTCGTGACCAAATATGATTTTTGATGCAAGATGGCGGACTTCCTGTTGGATTTGGACTATGACTCCAGGAAGCTTTTTTGTGTGTCTCTGTCTGTTACATACTCCCTCCAAATGTCGTAGACGTGCGTGAAACCGTGTTGAGGGGCTACTCCGAAAACGCACATCTAGGTGGCGCTGTTGAGCCATTTTGTTACGCCCTTGTGCGAGACCCCCAAAATACGTAATTTTACACCCAACTTTGGGGGGGTAGGCAAATTTCCGTGAGTTTTTGAGTACTTTTAGGCTGTCAAAAATGCGATTTACTTTTAGGATTCTGAAGAAAGAAAAGAAAAAAAATAATAAAAAAAAAAATAATAAACATTCGAAAAACAATAGGGCCTTCGCCGCTTTGCGTGCTCGGGCCCTAAAAAGAAGAAGAATTAAAGCTGCGAGCAGCATTGGACGGGCCCTCGCACGTCCGTGCGCGTCGGGGGGTGCGGCACGTTGGGTGGGAGATTTGACCTTCTGGTGAATTAGGGCAATTTTTGAGAATTTCTAAACATGACAAGCCCACCAGCAGGTGCTTCCCTTTCGTGACGAAACATCGAACTTAGCCACGCCCCGACAGTTTCACGCTTACTGAGGAAGTCTATATGAACACACCTACCAAGTCAATTGAATAAAATCTATAATCTAAAAAAGTTCTATAACTCTGTGTCGAAAACTGTGGCGGGGCTGCCTGAAAAAAAACTTCCAGGGGGCGCTATAGAGCGATTATGCCCCGCCTCCTAATTATTTATGCAGCCGAATTTTGGGGAATATTGCTCTTAATAACCTCAAGAAGTTTTAGACAGCTCTGAGAAAGTATATTAAAGCCTCACACTTTTGCCTCGAAATGATCCTAAAAGGTCAATGGAGTCTTGGATTTTTGGAAAAAAATCGGGACGCTTGACTTTGACAAGCCACCGTGTCTACATAGTTTCTGGAAAAGTTTCTTTTTTTGGAGGGTTTCTTCCCAAAGTTGTTTCCGATAGTTTCACTGAGTTTCAGCCCCGTATGGTCGATATTGTCCGAGCTGGACGTCATCTTGTAAAGATAAAATGTTTCTATCGCCAGTACGTGGCGCTCTGAAAATCACCAAATGTTGTTATGGAAATGTGTACTAGGCCAGACTGGCATTATATATCAGAGGTTTGGTGACGATTGGAGTATTTTCCACAAAGTTAAAGCATGTCAAGCACGTCAAATTTTCATGAAAACACGCCACATTTCGTGGCCCCGCCCCTCCCCGACAGTAAATCCAAGGAATACGGCTTGATCAATCTTTCATCGTCAAGGCCTTAAGAACACACACGACAAGTTTCCAACAGATAGGACGAAAGCTCTAGGAGGAGTTCGTTCAAATACGAGGTGTGGAAATGTGCACACTTGTGACCAAATATGATTTTTGATGCGAGATGGCGGACTTCCTGTTGGAGTTGGACTATGGCTCCAGGAGGCTTTTTTGTGCGTCTCTGTCTGTTACATACTCCCTCCAAATGTCGTAGACGTGCGTCAAACCGTGTGGAGGGGCTACTCCGAAAACGAAGGTCTAGGTGGCGCTGTTGAGCCATTTTGTTACGCCCTTGTGCGAGACCCCCAAAATACGTAATTTTACACCCAACTTTGGGGGGGTAGGCAAATTTTCGTGAGTTTTCCAGTACTTTTAGGCCGTCAAAAAGGCGATTTACTTTTAGGATTCTGAAGAAAAAAAAAAAATAATAATAATAATAATAATAAAAAAAAAAATAATAAACATTCGAAAAACAATAGGGCCTTCGCCGCCTTGCGTGCTCGGGCCCTAATAATAAAAAAAAAAATAATAAACATTCGAAAAACAATAGGGCCTTCGCCGCCTTGCGTGCTCGGGCCCTAATTAAGGAGAGAGTGGGAGGGATCGTCACACCCCCACCCTTAAAAGGGGCGTCCTCACAAGGATCCCGCAGACAACACAATATACACGTACTAAACAACTCAAAAATCATGTTTAACCTATAGACTGTTAATACCACCTGCAGGATTGAAGTCAGCATTGATGTCACGCCCCCTCAGCAACTTTGGTACCTAAGAAGCACTTTAAGAGGGGAGAGAGACACAACAAAAACAGACCTTGCAGGAAGTAAAACACAAGTTAAATTAGGTGGTTATTGCCCGAGATAAGGCATCTGCCACCAGATTGTCCGTTCCCTTCACATGACGTACATTCAAATGAAATGGTTGGAGGAAAAGACACCAGCGCATCAGCCTTTGATTTGGGTTTTGGAGCGAGTGGAGAAAAGTCAAAGGATTGTGATCTGTATACACCACTAATGGTGTTACTCCACCCCCCACATATACCTCAAAATGTTTTAGGCCCAGATGAGTGCCAGTGTCTCCTTTTCAATGATGGAATAGTTCAACTGGTGTGTGTTGAACTTTTTAGAAAAGAAACTTACTGGGCAGTCAATACCGTTTGTGTTCGCCTGCATGAGGACAGCACCAGCTCCCACCTTACTAGCATCCACATAGAGAGTGAATGGCTGGTCCCTCCGTGGAGTTGCTAAAACAGGGGCAGAACACAATAACAACTTCACCGACTCAAAAGCCTTTTGACAAAGAGGGGACCATTCAAATTTAACCTTTGGGCTTAGAAGTGAAGTAAGTGGAGCTGCCACTGTGGAGAAATTCTTACAAAATCCACGATAATAGCCTACCATACCCAAGAAGCGAGTTCTTTCTTGGTAGATGGAACAGGGAACTGGTCAACTGCCAACACCTTGGCTCTCACTGGGCGCACCTGGCCTTGACCAACCACTTTGCCAAGGTAGGTGACCGTTGCTTTGGCAAACTCACATTTTGCCAGATTAATGGTAAGACAAGCCCAGGCCAAACGGTCAAAGAGAGCGCGGATGCGTTGAAGATGATCCTCCCAAGAGTCACTATAAACTACAACATCATCCAAGTACACGGCACAACCTTCCAGGCCAGACACCACCTTGTTCATAAGGCGCTGGAATGTGGCAGGAGCATTTCGTAATCCAAAGGGCATAACCGTGTAGGAGTACAAACCACTGGGTGTAATGAGCTCGAGGAGTTAAAGGTACCTGCCAGTAACCTTTAAGCAAGTCGAACTTACTGACAAACTTAGCAGAACCGACTTGATCCACACAGTCTTCCATACGTGGAAGTGGAAAAGAATCAGGCTTGGTCACCAAGTTTACTTTTCGAAGATCGGTACATGGCCTAAATGTACCATCAGACTTCTTCACCAATAAGCATGGGGAAGACCAACTGGATGCACATGGCTCAGCAATATTATTTTCCAGCATATAATGTACTTCTGCTTCCAAATGTTGGCGCTTGTCTAGGGACATGCGATAGAAGCGTTGTTTGACTGGCTGGGCCTCTCCCACATCAATATCATGTTCAATGAGATGTGTGCGAGATGGTGTATCAGCAAATAGAGAAGGATAATCTTTTATAAGACTCATCAACACCATTCTCTGTGATTCAGGCAAATGCTTTAACATTGCATCCAGATTAGAGAGTGACTCAGAGTTTTTGAGACGTCCTCTCAAAACTCCATCATCTGGTGTACCCAACTCTTCCTCAAATTCTCCAGCCAGACCAGGAGATGGAAGTAAATAGTCGACTGGGACTGCTGCCCCAGATGAATTTGGCAGACCCGGACCTGTCACAGGAGATCGAGCAAAATACGGTTTTAACAGGTTAATGTGACACAACTGCACAGGCTTCTTCCGATCAGGAGTGGAGATTAAGTAGTTCAATTCTGACACTTTACGGGTCACAGTATAAGGGCCAGAGAACTTTGCCTGAAATGGAGAGCCAACTAAAGGAAAAAGTGCCAGAACCTGATCACCCGGGCTGAATTCACGGAGTTCTGCACGTCGATCATAGAGACTTTTCATCTTACGCTGAGCTGCCTGAAGATTTTCCCTTGCCATTTTATTCGCCATGTAGAGACGGTGTCTGAACCCATTTACGTAGTCTATTAAATTCTTTGGAGCTTCCTTTGCCTGCCAATCACGGTGTAGGGAGGCCAAAGGGCTGCGAACAGTATGACCGAAAACCAAGTCATTTGGACTAAAACCCAGACTCTCTTGGGACACCTCCCTAGCAGCTAGCATCAACCACGGTAACCCTTCTTCCCAGTCACGGTCCAATTCTGAGGGGGTACGCAGCAGGATAGCGTGTAGCCTGGCACATCACCGTAAGCAAAAAGGTACTGCCAGCTTTAGAACGTGGCAGTGGACCGACACAGTCAATTATAAGATGTTCAAATGGATGTTCGGCAACTGGAATGGGACGCAAAGGGGCAGGCTTGATTCCCTGGTTTGGCTTTCCAGTCAACTGACATGTGTGGCAAGTCTTAATGAAAGCAGAAATGTCCCTTTTCAAGCGAGGCCAGTAAAAATGTCGTAGAACTCGATCATAGGTTTTCTTCACACCTAGATGCCCAGCGACACCATCATGAGCAGTCTGAAGCACAGAAAGTCTTGATGAAGAAGGCAGCACAATTTGTATAATCTCTTCCCCCACAAAACAGTCCCCTTGTGGAACCGATTTCCTCACCAAAAGGCCATCTTGAAGAAAATAACCACAAGCTGCACTCTCAACCTCATCAGCTGGGAGAACTTGGCTGTACAGAGCCTGAAGGGCGGGGTCATCCATTTGCTCCCTCACAAGGTCACTGCAAGACACAGGTAAAGGGAAAACAGGCACAGGAAATACAGACCTTCTATTTACCGAATTATCAGGGCATGCACTGTCCCCGTCACAGCTCATGGAACGAGTCACAGCACAGGTGGGGAGCACTACAGAAGAATTTTTGGGAGTATCAGAATTTTGCACCAAGGAGGTTGGAGTATCCAGTGGAGTGGTTTCATTAGGCCAGACTCGTTTACCCACTAGGTCATTTACCAAAATAACCTGTATTCCAGCCATGGGCAAAGAGGGGCGGACTCCCATAACCACCTCACCTCGCAGCAGATCTGAAAACAGTGTAAATTTATGCTGCGGAACAGGAAACACTGTCAGTCCCATTCCCCGGACATCCACTCTCGTGCCAGCATATGTTGCCTCTGAGAAGTTTAGCACCGATTCCACAATAAAGGAGTTCAGAGCACCTGAATCCCTTAAAATTTTGACAGGCACTTTCCTCTCACTTCCAACCAATGAAACATAACCGTCCGAAACAAAGGCAGCATAACCCGGATCAATTTCTTTATTAGAACTTTCTAAACTCTGCCCGCCAACAGGAAGCTCAGCAACCAACTCTGATACAGGGGTTTTTGTGTGCTCCTGCACAGCAGCAATGACACGAGCCCTCTCCTCTACATGTAGAGACACAGCAGCACCGGATGGTTTTGCCTCTAAAGCCCCAGCTTTCATCATTTTTCTTCCTCAATACCATACACTCATCTCTCCAGTGACCTTTACCAAAACAGTAGTTACAGACACGATTAGGGTCCATCTTTCCTCGCAAACCACGGTCCGTTTTAGCTGTGAACCTTTCTGTCCAACCTCTACTGGATTGAGTTCCCACCGGACTCTCTCTGCCACCAGATTCCCCACGGCCACGGTTCTCACCAACAAAACCTCTATGGGTCAGAGAAAACTCATCTGCCAACTTGGCAGCCATAGCAACCTTAGTAGCTTTCTGCTCATTTATGTAGTCTGGCAGAGTATTCTTAAATTGCTCAATCAAGATTAGTTCCTGCAGATCTTCCATGGTTTTTACCTGGGAAGAAGCACACCAACGATAAAAATAGGTAGCTAATTCGCGAGCAAATTCAGTGTGGGACCGCTTCTCTTTCCTGAGAGTTCTGAACCTCTGGCGATAAGCCTCGGGTACCAGCTCATAGGCTCTAAGGACAGCAGCTTTAACCAACTGGTAGTCACTACTATCAGCAGCATCCAAGGCTGAGATAGCCTCCTGAGCCTTACCAGTAAGCACACACTGAAGCAATAAGGTGCGCTCCGCATCCAACCAATTGCGCGCATTGGCTAAACGTTCAAACAGTACAAAGAATATATCAGGATCTCTCTCATTAAACTTCGGGACTAGCCGTAAGTTACCAGCGACGTCAAATGTAGGAACACCCGATATTGGATCCTCACCCTTTTGAGGTTCAGCATGCAATTTCCCTTCACTTAGAAGCTGCAACTTGTAACACTCAAACTCCAATTGCTGCTGTGACTGGACCCAGGCGATTTCAACTTCACAGAGACGGGCCTCCTGCCTTAACTTCTCTAACTCCAGAGCATTCTGTTGTTCTTGTTGCAATTGAAGCAGGAGAAGCTCTTTCTGTTGCTCGAAGCTCAGTCCACTCCCAAGCCCAGCCAGAATGGAGACTGCCCCACCTGTCCTGGGGGAAGCTACAGGCAAATTAGTTTCTCCAAGTGCACCAGTACTCACTAAAGACAGAACCTTTTTTTCCAACAGTTGAGTTTTTAGTGTGGCCAGCAATTCATCTTTATTTAACTTTTTAGAAATCTCAATACCATAGTGGTCAGCCACTTTCAAGAGCTGATCTTTTTTGAAGGCTTGCAACAATTCCTCACTTGGAGACTGAACAAAATCTTCAAAAGTAGCCATTACACAAACTCAGGAGTACTTTTCTCAGCACCAACTATCTGGATTTGCCACCAAGACAGGCCAAAACTACAAACTTAAACTTTTCCACTAGTACCAGCTGTGGCACCAGACTGTTTTAAATATGGAACCTCATCCCACTGGCTAACTGCCTAACCAATACTAGCTGACTTACTCAACTCCTAGTCTTCATGCAGGTTGATGGCAGGATAATTTAAGCACAAAGCCCAGTAACCCGGTTAACTCTCAGCATGCTGAAAATCACCTTGTCAGTCATGGAAGTGCACCCGAGCAAATGCTCTAACCACTTACTGCACAAAAATAAAAAAAAACTAGAAAATTCCTGCGGAAATTTTGACTGTGCCGGTGATGTGTGCGTCATGATGTGTGCGTGCTTATGTTATGTGAATAGCTCCCGTTAGCCACCGAGCCCACAAGGGCAGGTACATGCAGCAGACCGCTCCCAGCTCCACCTGAAAGCCAGCATCAGCTTCACAATACCCACAAAATACATTCTGTACAACAAGTTAAATCAAATGGCTTCTACTGAAAGAACGAGGAAATCACAATAACTGATTGTTAATCATAATCATTTTAATAATAAAAGTCATTGCTTCTATCTGAGCAACAGTTTACGGCACAGTCTTACATTTAGAAAAACACTCTATAATACTTAACACAATCAATACTTAACACATTGAGGCTGTAAGAAGGAAACAGTCATGAAGTGAAGACCTTCAAATTGTCCCTTTACTACAGCTCTTTGTCTCATGTTGGACGTCACTGCAGTCTGTCTGGATCGGCTGCAGGAAAACACAGACAAGTAGACGTGTCAAATAATGTTGTGAAACATAATTAATACAACTAACTAATTAAGTGTTCAGCTCATTATTTATTTCATTAAAAAAAATTAAATATATTAAATTGCATGTGAATCATTTGTCTATACTCCCATGTTCCCGAGGCAGATGTTGCCCTAACCGGGAGTCGAACCCTGTCCTCCGGTGTGAAAGCCCACGTTATTTGCCGCTCGACTATCCGCCAATACTATTACACCGTGTAAGACTGACACTTTATATTTCAACTACAGTGCTGGTCTGTTGACTGTGATTAACTCCCTCTAGCGTCGCGGCGGATTAGCCGGTGGCTAAGTCCGCTAGCCTCCGCGTAAGGTCGCGGCTAGCTCGGAGCTAGCGGTTAGCGTTAGCCGCTGCTAGCTCAGCGTTAGCCGCCGCTAGCTCAGCGTTAGCCGCTGCTAGCTCGCTAACATACATGAACTATGGTTGAAGGCTGGCCGTCGGCTGAATCATTGCAGTTAACGTCTGTTAGCAGTTTAGCTGTGTTGGGCACAAACACTTAACATATGTATAATTCTAGAAATTCACTTACCTAATACGGTGAAGGAAATGTGTCAGGGATGTTCTGTCAAGAGTTGCAGCAAAGCAGCCAGATATAATTTGTATTTAAAGTAAAGGAAAACGTCAAACATGACTGAGAAGTTGTCATTCAGTCAATGAAAGGGAGGGAGAGAGATAGAGAGGGAGGTGGGGGGGGGGGTCATGGGGTGTTATGCCTCCCCATTGTAATAGACTGAGGAGAGTCCCTAATGTTTTGTCAATCTGTGTCTGTAATGCTATAGTGGGAAGGGGAGGGGGGGTGATAATGTTATGGCAGATAATCTCCCTCTGTGTCCCTCAGCCTTCTGTGTGCACACCTGCGATGTGTTTGTTCATCAGGATCGGTTCAGGGGTCATAATGTTTTGCCACTCTGCGTCTGTGTGAATGTGCTCCTCTCCTCCTGCATGCTCGTTAGGGGCCGTTGCCATGGTCACCAGGGGCACCTGCTGCTGAACTCTCCTTTTCCTTCTCACCTCTGCCTGAGTCAGAAAATCCCCCCAAAAAAAGTGAACCCCAGCTCGACCGGTCCGAACAAACGGTCATAAATCAAAAACTACAAGTCCTATCGGGAAAACGAACGCATCGTGAGCGTCGGCCGAGGGTTTTCTACAATTTAGTGTTGTTCCCACGCGCGTACTGCCAAAATTGTGGCCGTAGTCGTTTTGGAAAGAAAGTGTGCGACTCGAAAAATCGTCGAAAAATCCCTCTCGGTTTCCACATACACACGCATGGGGAAAAATTCGAAAAGCTGTCGGCGCACTCCTCGCTCGGAGGAGCCTGCTGTCCCAACCGTACGTCCCACGTGAATAAAACACACATCGTCTGAAAGGCAACAAAAATCCCTACGTTTTTATGTAGTTTTTATCTCTGTAGCTCAAAACCTGTGGCCGCCACGTGAGATTGAAACCTTTTTTTTTCAGAATTTCGACGAAACTCTGAACCTACAGTGCGGCTAGAGTGCGCCCATAGAGCCCCATTATAAACGACGATTTTTGAACTTTTTTCCAAAATGTCACCAAAACGTAAACTGCGACCCCGACCAAACCGTAAAAGCTATCGAAACGCCGTTTTCAGACAAACGAAGCTACACTTCCCGTGCCTCGTACAAACTTCAAAGCATTTTTCTACTCCAAAGCACGGCTGAGTGATCGCTCAGCAAAGCCAAGCTGTCCATTTTGGAATGTTGCCGCTTTTTTCCGGGCTTCTCCATTCACTTCCATGTTACGAGACGCTCGAATTTCGCCGTTTATTCTCGCCCCGTTGGACGGATCGCTTATGTGAGACATAGCACACTTGTCCCAATCAATGCGCACGTCTCCATATAAATTGGTCTATATGTCTCCAAAACTCTGGGAGAAGAAGCGAACCGAAAAATTACGGAAGAAGTCATAAGAATAACTAGAAAATTCCTGCGGAAATTTTGACTGTGCCGGTGATGTGTGCGTCATGATGTGTGCGTGCTCATGTCATGTGAATAGTTAGCCACCGAGCCCACAAGGGCAGGTACATGCAGCAGACCGCTCCCAGCTCCACCTGAAAGCCAGCATCAGATTCACAATACCCACAAAATACATTCTGTACAACAAGTAAAATCAAATGGCTTCTACTGAAAGAACGAGGAAATCACAATAACTGATTGTTAATCATAATCATTTTAATAATAAAAGTCATTGCTTCTATCTGAGCAACAGTTTACGGCACAGTCTTACATTTAGAAAAACACTCTATAATACTTAACACATTCAATACTTAACACATTGAGGCTGTAAGAAGGAAACAGTCATGAAGTGAAGACCTTCAAATTGTCCCTTTACTACAGCTCTTTGTCTCATGATGGACGTCACTGCAGTCTGTCTGGATCGGCTGCAGGAAAACACAGACAAGTAGACGTGTCAAATAATGTTGTGAAACATAATTAATACAACTAACTAATTAAGTGTTCAGCTCATTATTTATTTCATTAAAAAAAATTAAATATATTAAATTGCATGTGAATCATTTGTCTATACTCCCATGTTCCCGAGGCAGGCCTCATTCATTAAAGATGTTGCCCTAACCGGGAGTCGAACCCTGGCCTCCGGTGTGAAAGCCCACGTTATTTGCCGCTCGACTATCCGCCAATACTATCACAACCTGTAAGACTGCCACTTTATATTTCAAGTACAGTGCTGGTCTGTTGACTGTGATTAACTCCCTCTAGCGTCGCGGCGGATTAGCCGGTGGCTAAGTCCGCTAGCCTCCGCGTAAGGTCGCGGCTAGCTCGGAGCTAGCGGTTAGCGTTAGCCGCTGCTAGCTCGGAGCTAGGGGTTAGCCGCCGCTAGCTCAGCGTTAGCCGCTGCTAGCTCGCTAACATACATGAACTATGGTTGAAGGCTGACCGTCGGCTGAATCATTGCAGTTAACGTCTGTTAGCAGTTTAGCTGTGTTGGGCACAAACACTTAACATATGGATAATTCTAGAAATTCACTTACCTAATACGGTGAAGGAAACGTGTCAGGGATGTTCTGTCAAGAGTTGCAGCAAAGCAGCCAGATATAATTTGTATTTAAAGTAAAGGAAAACGTCAAACATGACTGAGAAGTTGTCATTCAGTCAATGAGAGGAGCTATGATTAGCAGCTGTGTGAAAGCAACAACTCAAGGGGGGGGGGGGGTGTTCTGCCTCCTCATTGTAATAGACTGAGGAGAGTCCCTAATGTTTTGTCAATCTGTGTCTGTAATGCTATAGTGGGAAGGGGAGGGGGGGTGATAATGTTATGGCAGATAATCTCCCTCTGTGTCCCTCAGCCTTCTGTGTGCACACCTGCGATGTGTTTGTTCATCAGGATCGGTTCAGGGGTCATAATGTTTTGCCACTCTGCGTCTGTGTGAATGTGCTCCTCTCCTCCTGCATGCTCGTTAGGGGCCGTTGCCATGGTCACCAGGGGCACCTGCTGCTGAACTCTCCTTTTCCTTCTCACCTCTGGCTGAGTCAGAAAATCCCCCAAAAAAAGTGAACCCCAGCTCGGCCGGTCCGAACAAACGGTCATAAATCAAAAACTACAAGTCCTATCGGGAAAACGAACGCATCGTGAGCGTCGGCCGAGGGTTTTCTACAATTTAGTGTTGTTCCCACGCGCGTACTGCCAAAATTGTGGCCGTAGTCGTTTTGGAAAGAAGGTGTGCGACTCGAAAAATCGTCGAAAAATCCCTCTCGGTTTCCACATACACACGCATGGGGAAAAATTCGAAAAGCTGTCGGCGCACTCCTCGCTCGGAGGAGCCTGCTGTCCCAACCGTACGTCCCACGTGAATAAAACACACATCATCTGAAAGGCAACAAAAATCCCTACGTTTTTATGTAGTTTTTATCTCTGTAGCTCAAAACCTGTGGCCGCCACGTGAGATTGAAACCTTTTTTTTTCAGAATTTCGACGAAACTCTGAACCTAGAGTGCGGCTAGAGTGGCCCCATAGAGCCCCATTATAAACGCCGATTTTTTAACTTTTTTCCAAAATGTCACCAAAACGTAAACTGCGACCCCGACCAAACCGTAAAAGCTATCGAAACGCCGTTTTCAGACAAACGAAGCTACACTTCCCGTGCCTCGTACAAACTTCAAAGCATTTTTCTACTCCAAAGCACGGCTGAGTGATCGCTCAGCAAAGCCAAGCTGTCCATTTTGGAATGTTGCCGCTTTTTTCCGGGCTTCTCCATCACTTCCATGTTACGAGACGCGGGAATTTCGCCGTTTATTCTCGCCCGTTGGACGGATCGCTTATGTGAGACATAGCACACTTGTCCCAATCAATGCACACGTCTCCATATAAATTGGTCTATATGTCTCCAAAACTCTGGGAGAAGAAGCGAACCGAAAAATTACGGAAGAAGTCATAAGAATAATAACCGAGCAATAACAATATATGTGCCACGCCCCTGCAGGCAGGCTGCGCCTGCCTGCAGGGGCGTGCACTGGCTCCCATTGCGCAGCAATGGGAGCCAGTGCACCGGCACAGATAACTAGAAAATTCCTGCGGAAATTTTGACTGTGCCGGTGATGTGTGCGTCATGATGTGTGCGTGCTTATGTCATGTGAATAGTTAGCCACCGAGCCCACAAGGGCAGGTACATGCAGCAGACCGCTCCCAGCTCCACCTGAAAGCCAGCATCAGCTTCACAATACCCACAAAATACATTCAGTAAAACAAGTCAAATCAAATGGCTTCTACTGAAGAGAACGAGGAAATCACAATAACTGATTGTTAATCATAATCATTTTAATAATAAAAGTCATTGCTTCTATCTGAGCAACAGTTTACGGCACAGTGTTCATTTAGAAAAACATTCTATAATCTTACAAATTCATACTTAACACATTGAGGCTGTAAGAAGGAAACAGTCATGAAGTGAAGACCTTCAAATTGTCCCTTTACTACAGCTCTTTGTCTCATGTTGGACGCTTCACTGGCAGTCTGTCTGGATCGGCTGCAGGAAAACACAGACAAGTAGACGTGTCAAATAATGTTGTGAAACATAATTAATAACTAACTAATTAACTAATATTAGGATCTAGCTCATTAATTTATTTCATTAAAAAAAAATTAAATATATTAATTGCATGTGAATCATTTGTCTATACTCCCACTGTTCCCGAGGCAGGGCCATCATTCATTAAAGATGTTGCCCTAACCGGGAGTCGAACCCCGGCCTCCGTGTGTGAAAGCCCACGTTTATTTGCCGCCGACTATCCGCCATACTATTACAAGTGTAAGACTGCCACTTTATATTCAACTACAGTGCTGGGTCTGTTGACTGTGATTAACTCCCTCTAGCGTCGCGGCGGATTAGCCGGTGGCTAAGTCCGCTAGCCTCCGCGTAAGTCGCGGCTAGCTCGGAGCTAGCGGTTAGCGTTAGCCGCTGCTAGCTCGGAGCTAGCGGTTAGCCGCGCTAGCTCTGCGTTAGCCGCTGCTAGCTCGCTAACATACATGAACTATGGTTGAAGGCTGGCCGTCGGCTGAATCATTGCAGTTAACGTCTGTTAGCAGTTTAGCTGTGTTGGGCACAAACACTTAACATATGGATAATTCTAGAAATTCACTTACCTAATACGGTGAAGGAAACGTGTCAGGGATGTTCTGTCAAGAGTTGCAGCAAAGCAGCCAGATATAATTTGTATTTAAAGTAAAGGAAAACGTCAAACATGACTGAGAAGTTGTCATTCAGTCAATGAGAGGAGCTATGATTAGCAGCTGTGTGAAAGCAACAACTCAAGGGGGGGGGGGGGGGGGGGGGGTGTTCTGCCTCCTCATTGTAATAGACTGAGGAGAGTCCCTAATGTTTTGTCAATCTGTGTCTGTAATGCTATAGTGGGAAGGGGAGGGGGGGGTGGGTGATAATGTTATGGCAGATAATCTCCCTCTGTGTCCCTCAGCCTTCTGTGTGCACACCTGCGATGTGTTTGTTCATCAGGATCGGTTCAGGGGTCATAATGTTTTGCCACTCTGCGTCTGTGTGAATGTGCTCCTCTCCTCCTGCATGCTCGTTAGGGGCCGTTGCCATGGTCACCAGGGGCACCTGCTGCTGAACTCTCCTTTTCCTTCTCACCTCTGCCTGAGTCAGAAAATCCCCCCAAAAAAAGTGAACCCCAGCTCGGCCGGTCCGAACAAACGGTCATAAATCAAAAACTACAAGTCCTATCGGGAAAACGAACGCATCGTGAGCGTCGGCCGAGGGTTTTCTACAATTTAGTGTTGTTCCCACGCGCGTACTGCCAAAATTGTGGCCGTAGTCGTTTTGGAAAGAAAGTGTGCGACTCGAAAAATCGTCGAAAAATCCCTCTCGGTTTCCACATACACACGCATGGGGAAAATTCGAAAAGCTGTCGGCACACTTGTCCCAATCAATGCGCACGTTCCATATAAATTGGTCTATATGTCTCCAAAACTCTGGGAGAAGAAGCGAACCGAAAAATTACGGAAGAAGTCATAAGAATAATAAGCCCGAGCAATAACAATATATGTGCCACGCCTGCCTGCAGGGGCGTGCACAGATAAAAACGCAAAGCAATAGCAATATATGTGCCAGGGGCGTGCAGGGGCGTGCACTGGCTCCCATTGCGCAGCAATGGGAGCCAGTGCACCGGCACAGATAACTAGAAATTCTGCGGAAATTTTGACTGTGCCGGTGTGATGTGTGCGTGCTTATGTTGGTTGCGGAGTTTGATGTCATAGAATTCTGCCACTCCAATATGCTCCTGTAATGCTTTAAGTGGTCATAATGTTTTGGCAGTCTGTTACTGTAATGCTGAAATGGAGTGGGGGTCAGTGTCAGATTCTGCCACTGTACTATAGTCCTGTAATGAGAGAAGTGGTCATAATGTTTTGGCAGTCTATTATTGTCATGCTAAAATGGAGTGGAGGGAGGCGGGGGGGGGGTCATAGAGTCATGTTCTGGCACCCTAATATAGTCCTGTAATGAGGAGAAGTGGTCATAATGTTTTGGCAGCCTTTTACTCTAATGCTAAAATGACGTGGGGGGACATAGTGTGAGGTTCTGGCACCCTAATATAGTCCTGTAATGCGTTAAGTGGTCATAATGTTTTGGCAGTCTATTACTGTCATGCTTAAAATGGCGTGGGGGCGGCAATTATATATATAAAGAAAGAGGGAGAAGGAAGGAAGGGGGGAGAGAGATGGAGGGAGAGAGGGAAGGAGAGAGGGAGAGAAGGAAGGAGGGAGGGAGAGGGGAGGGAGGGAGGGAGGGAGGGAGAGAGATGGAGGGAGAGAGGGAAGGAGAGAGGGAGAAAGGGAGGGAGGGAGATAGGGAGGGAGGTGGGGGGGGGGGGGGGTCATGGGGTGTTATGCCTCCCCATTGTAATAGACTGAGGAGAGTCCCTAATGTTTTGTCAATCTGTGTCTGTAATGCTATAGTGGGAAGGGGAGGGGGGGTGATAATGTTATGGCAGATAATCTCCCTCTGTGTCCCTCAGCCTTCTGTGTGCACACCTGCGATGTGTTTGTTCATCAGGATCGGTTCAGTGTTCATAATGTTATGGCACTCTGCGTCTGTGTGTGAATGTGCTCCTCTCCTCCTGCATGCTCGTTAGGGACCGTTGCCATGGTCACCAGGGGCACCTGCTGCTGAACTCTCCTTTCCTTCTCACCTCTGCCTGAGTCAGAAAATCCCCCCCAAAAAAGTGAACCCCAGCTCGGCCGGTCCGAAACAAACGGTCATAAATCAAAAAACTACAAGTCCTATCGGGAAAACGAACGCATCGTGAGCGTCGGCCGAGGGTTTTCTACAATTTAGTGTTGTTCCCACGCGCGTACTGCCAAAATTGTGGCCGTAGTCGTTTTGGAAAGAAAGTGTGCGACGAGAAAAATCGTCGAAAAAATCCCTCTCGGTTTCCACATACACACGCATGGGGAAAAATTCGAAAAGCTGTCGGCGCACTCCTCGCTCGGAGGAGCCTGCTGTCCCAACCGTACGTCCCACGTGAATAAAACACACATCATCTGAAAGGCAACAAAAATCCCTACGTTTTTATGTAGTTTTTATCTCTGTAGCTCAAAACCTGTGGCCGCCACGTGAGATTGAAACCTTTTTTTTTTCAGAATTTCGACGAAACTCTGAACCTACAGTGCGGCTAGAGTGCGCCCATAGAGCCCCATTATAAACGACGATTTTTGAACTTTTTTCCAAAATGTCACCAAAACGTAAACTGCGACCCCGACCAAACCGTAAAAGCTATCGAAACGCCGTTTTCAGACAAACGAAGCTACACTTCCCGTGCCTCGTACAAACTTCAAAGCATTTTTCTACTCCAAAGCACGGCTGAGTGATCGCTCAGCAAAGCCAAGCTGTCCATTTTGGAATGTTGCCGCTTTTTTCCGGGCTTCTCCATTCACTTCCATGTTACGAGACGCGGGAATTTCGCCGTTTATTCTCGGCCCGTTGGACGGATCGCTTATGAGAGACATAGCACACTTGTCCCAATCAATGCGCACGTCTCCATATAAATTGGTCTATATGTCTCCAAAACTCTGGGAGAAGAAGCGAACCGAAAAAAGTCCGGAAGAAAAATAAGAATATTAAACGCGAGCAATAACAATATATGTGCCACGCCCCTGCAGGCAGGCTGCGCCTGCCTGCAGGGGCGTGCACTGGCTCCCATTGCACAGCAATGGGAGCCAGTGCACCGGCACAGATAACTAGAAAATTCCTGCGGAAATTTTGACTGTGCCGGTGATGTGTGCGTCATGATGTGTGCGTGGTGTTTCATTGTGAGTTTGATGTCATAGAGTTCTGCCACTCCAATATGCTCCTGTAATGCTTTAAGTGGTCATAATGTTTTGGCAGTCTGTAACTGTCATGTAAAAATGGAGTGGGGGGGTCATAGTGTCATGTTCTGGCACTGTACTATAGTCCTGTAATGCGTTAAGTGGTCATAATGTTTTGGCAGTCTCTTAGTGTAATGCTAAAATGGTGGGGGCGGCTCATAGTGTCATGTTCTGGCACCCTAATATAGTCCTGTAATGCGTTAAGTGGTCATAATGTTTTGGCAGTCTCTTAGTGTAATGCTAAAATGGCGTGGGGGCGGCTCACAGTGTCAGATTCTGCCACTTTACTATAGTTCTGTAATGGAGTGACTGTTCATAATGTTTTGGCTGGCCATTACGGTAACGCTGACATGGAGTGGACGGGGGCGGAGGGGTCATAGTGTCAGGTTCTGGCACCCTAATATATTCCTGTAATGTGTTAAGTGGTCATAATGTTTTGGCAATCTGTTACTGTCACGCTAAAAAGAAGTTGGGGGGGGGGGTCATAGTGTCATGTTCTGACACCCTACTATAGTTCTGTAATAGAGTGAGTGTTGCCCAGTCTCCATGAATCCTGCTGTTATCCACTCCTACGAGAATGAACGATTCTCCAACCTGCTGATGATTCCCCTTACATTTTCTAACCGTCATTAACATCATTAGTTTGTACCATAGCATCCCACCTGTATGCTTTAGTCAGATGTGTGTATCTATGACAGATGTATGTTTATCTTGCTGTTCTCCTTCTCTGTCTGTACCTGGCTGGCCTTAGGCAGAAGGGTCCCTCCATATGAGCTGGGTTCTGCTCAAGGTTTCTTCCTGTTAAAAGGGAGTTTTTCCTTGCCACCGTCGCCTGCGGGCTTGCTCTGGGGGTTTTAGGCCGGGTCTTGTAAAGCGTCTTGAGACGATTTGTATTGTTATTGACGCTATATAAATAAAGCTGAATTGAATTGAATTAATAATGTTTGACCCAAACGGGATTCGAACTCAATCCTCCCGTGTGGTAGTCAACGTTACTATCCGCTCGACCACCCGTCGTCAAAAAGATGGCTTTCAAAATTACGTTTTAAGTGTAGTGCTGGCCTGTTGACTGTGATAAGTTCCCACTGGCGTCCCAGCGAATTAGCCGGCGGCTAACCCCACTAGCCTCCACATTAGCCTAATAAGGTGAAGGAAACGTGTCAGGGATGTTCTGTCAAGAGTTGCAGCAAAGCAGCCAGATATAATTTGTATTTAAAGTAAAGGAAAACGTCATCAAACATGACTGAGAAGTTGTCATTCAGTCAATGAGAGGAGCTATGATTAGCAGCTGTGTGAAAGCAACAACTCAAGGGGGGGGGGGGGGGTGTTCTGCCTCCTCATTGTAATTGTAAGAGAGAGGAAGAGTGGAGGGAGGTAGGGAGATAGGGAGGGAGGGAGGGAGGGAGGGAGGAAAAGTGGGAGAAAGGAAGGGAGGGAGAGAGATGGAGGGAGAGAGGGAGAGAAGGAAGGAGGGGGGGAGAGAGGGAGAGAAGGAAGGAGGGGGGAGAGAGGGAGAGAAGGAGGGAGGGAAGGAGAGAGGGAGAAAGGAAGGGAGGGAGAGAGATGGAGGGAGAGAGGGAAGGAGAGAGGGAGAGAAGAAGGAGGGGGGAGAGAGGGAAGGAGAGAGGGAGAGAGAAGGAAGGAGGGGGGGAGAGGGAGAGAAGGAAGGAGGAGGGGGAGGGGGAGAGAGGAGGAGGGAGGGACGGAGAGAGAGAGAGAGGGAGAGAGAGAGATGGAGGGAGAGAGGGAGAGAAGGAAGGAGGGGGGAGAGAAGGAGGGAGGGGGAGAGGGAGAGAAGGAAGGAGGGGGGGAGAGAGGGAGAGAAGGAGGAGGGAAGGGAGAGGGAGAAAGGAAGGGAGGGAGAGAGATGGAGGGAGAGAGGGAGGAGAGAGGGAGAGAGGAAGGAGGGGGGGAGAGAGGGAAGGAGAGAGGGAGAGAAGGAAGGAGGGGAGAGAAGGAAGGAGGGGGGGAGAGAGGGAGAGAAGGAGGGAGGGAAGGAGAGAGGGAGAAAGGGAGGGAGGGAGATAGGGAGGGAGGTGGGGGGCTGGTCATGGGGTGTTATGCCTCCCCATTGTAATAGACTGAGGAGAGTCCCTAATGTTTTGTCAATCTGTGTCTGTAATGCTATAGTGGGAAGGGGAGGGGGGGTGATAATGTTATGGCAGATAATCTCCCTCTGTGCCGCTCAGCCTTCTGTGTGCACACCTGCGATGTGTTTGTTCATCAGGATCGGTTCAGTGTTCATAATGTTATGGCACTCTGCGTCTGTGTGAATGTGCTCCTCTCCTCCTGCATGCTCGTTAGGGGCCGTTGCCATGGTCACCAGGGGCACCTGCTGCTGAACTCTCCTTTTCCTTCTCACCTCTGCCTGAGTCAGAAAATCCCCCCAAAAAAAGTGAACCCCAGCTCGGCCGGTCCGAACAAACGGTCATAGATCAAAAACTACAAGTCCTATCGGGAAAACGAACGCATCGTGAGCGTCGGCCGAGGGTTTTCTACAATTTAGTGTTGTTCCCACGCGCGTACTGCCAAATTGTGGCCGTAGTCGTTTTGGAAAGAAAGTGTGCGACGAGAAAAATCGTCGAAAAATCCCTCTCGGTTTCCACATACACACGCATGGGGAAAAATTCGAAAAGCTGTCGGCGCACTCCTCGCTCGGAGGAGCCTGCTGTCCCAACCGTACGTCCCACGTGAATAAAACACAAAAATCCCTACGTTTTTATGTAGTTTTTATCTCTGTAGCTCCAAAACCTGTGGCCGCCACGTGAGATTGAAACCTTTTTTTTCAGAATTTCGACGAAACTCTGAACCTACAGTGCGGCTAGAGTGCGCCCATAGAGCCCATTATAAACGACGATTTTTGAACTTTTTTCCAAAATGTCACCAAAACGTAAACTGCGACCCCGACCAAACCGTAAAAGCTATCGAAACGCCGTTTTCAGACAAACGAAGCTACACTTCCCGTGCCTCGTACAAACTTCAAAGCATTTTTCTACTCCAAAGCACGGCTGAGTGATCGCTCAGCAAAGCCAAGCTGTCCATTTTGGAATGTTGCCGCTTTTTTCCGGGCTTCTCCATTCACTTCCATGTTACGAGACGCGGGAATTTCGCCGTTTATTCTCGCCCCGTTGGACGGATCGCTTATGTGAGACATAGCACACTTGTCCCAATCAATGCGCACGTCTCCATATAAATTCGTCTATATGTCTCCAAAACTCTGAAAAATAAGAATATTAAACGCGAGCAATAACAATATATGTGCCACGCCCCTGCAGGCAGGCACAGCCTGCTGCGCAATGGGAGCCAGTGCACCGGCACAGATAATAAGCCTGAGCAATAACAATATATGTGCCACGCCCCTGCAGGCAGGCGCAGCCTGCCTGCAGGGGCATTGCGCAGGGGCATTGCGCAGCAATGGGAGCCAGTGCACCGGCACAGATAATAAGCCTGAGCAATAACAATATATGTGCCACGCCCCTGCAGGCAGGCTGCGCCTGCCTGCAGGGGCGTGCACAGATAATAATAAAAATAGACGCGAGCAATAACAGCTCGCACAGCCCCACTAAAAATGCGAAGCACAGCCCCACTAATAAGAAGTTAAACTAAGAAGTTACAATAAAGTATAAAATAGAATATAAAATATAATTAAAAGTGTTGCAGAAATGTAAAAAGTGTCACAGTGAAGGTGCATAGGTAGTAATTGAATAGAAACAAGAGTTAAATAATCAAATAATGGAGGTAGCAGTTGTATCCAGTGTAATTAACAGTGTTATTGCACATTTGCACATTTTGGGGGTGTGGGCTTGATGAGGGCTACAGCTCTGGGAAAAAAGCTGTTCCTCTGCCTATTTGTCCTTGCCTTAATAATCCTGTACCTCTTCCCTGATGGCAATGGTACAAACAGTGAGTGTCCAGGGTGGAGATGGCTCGAGCTCTTCTCTGCATACGCTCAGCGTACACAGAGTCTAAGTCTGGGAGCTCAGCTCCCACAATCCTCTGTGCCACATTGACCACCCCGAGACAGATTCCTCTTCTTCTCTGCTGAGCAGCTGCTGTACCACACTGTGCAGCCCTGGCAGAGGATGCTCTCCACAGTGCTTCTGTAGAAATGTCTGAGCAGCCGAGGAGCCAGACCCGCCCTCTTCAGCTTCCTCAGGAAGAACATCCTCTGCTGGGCCTTTTTCACAAAGTTTGGAGGTGTTCAGTGCCCATGTCAGATCCTTGGAGATGTGGGTGCCAAGGAATCTAACACAGTCCACCTGTTCCACCTCCTCACCTCTGATGTAGAGTGGGGGTTGTGGCACTCTCCTGGTCCTCCTGAAGTCTATGATGACCTCTTTTGTCTTGGTGGTGTTAAGGACCAGGTCGTTGTCTGTGCACCACTCCTCCAGGTGTTGGACCTCCTGCCTGTAACAGGTCTCATTGTTGTCAGCAATGAGGCCTACCACCGTAGTGTCATCTGCAAAGTTCACTATGGTGTTGGAGGAGTGAATGGGGGCACAGTCCTGGGTGAAGAGTGTGAAGAGGGCTGGACTGAGCACACAGCCCTGCGGTGTGCCTGTGCTCAGGATTATGGTATTGGACGTCAGGTTCCCCATCCTGACATTTTGAGGCCTGTTGGTCAGGAAGTCCATAATCCATGAACAGAGTGAGGATGAGAGTCCAAGATGTGAGAGTTTGTGGACCAGTTTATGGGGGATCACAGTGTTGAATGCACTGCTGAAGTCCACAAAGAGCATCCTGACATATGTGTTTGGCTGCTCCAGGTGGGTCAAGGCTGTGTGGAGTGTGGTGGAGACGGCATCCTGTGCAGATCTGTTTGGCCGGTAAGCAAACTAATGTTCATCTAGGTCAGGGGTCGGCAACCTGTGGCTCCAGAGCCGCATGTGGCTCTTTAGCACGCCGCTACACTCTAACAAATGATGTGCTGGCTCAACGCAAAAAAATTGAGGTAAGAATTTCCATGGATATTTTTAAGTTATTTCAACTTAGCTAGTATTAAGTACATGCCACAAGACTTTTCTAGTTAGGCCAACTCAGTTACTTTAGTTCAATGAACATGATTTGCCTATTACTCTACAAGCTTATTTAAGTTAAACCAACTTAATTTTAATTGTTTTAAAATTACTCCTTTTAGTTAATCTAACTTATTTATTTTCCTTTCATTCTACTCAGAAATGTCCATGGAAATTCTTACCTCATTTTTTTTATGTTGAGCCAGCACAATTTTTTTTGTACAAGAACTTATTTATCTAAGTCAGAAAATATCACACATTGAAATTCCACTTTTATGATCTGTTTATTCAAACAGCCAGCATCTCACTTAGATGTGAACATTTTCGCGGTGTGTCATTTTAAGTTTTAGCCTACATTACATTTGATTGAACTGTTTTTTCAAGATGGAAAACAAAAGAAAATTCACACAAACTACTGCAACGAAATGGGCAGGGAGAAATACACATGCGCTGTAAACAACAACTAAGACATCGATTTCTTGTCGTCAATGTGGATTTTGGTGCTGCAATGGCTGACTAAAACAAACCGAATGAGTGCAGTAACCTACAGCCTAGCCATGAGGCTATTGCTGCTCAAACACTACAAGTTTTAAATTAATATGAAAGAAAACAAAGTTAACCAGTGCCAATCAACATTTGCAACCTAAAAAACAAAACTTAGCAGCCGGAACCGGACCCGACTGGCCCCGAGCCATTATTGTAAATACGAGTTCCGAAACCGAACCGAACCCTTAAAAACCCGTGGACCCGAAATGCCCGAGTTGCTTTATGATTTAATACAAGTTGTCTTAAGACTTGTTTTATAAGCTATTACTTTCTGTTTCTTACCTAAACCTAGTCTTCTTCTACCTGGTTCCGGCAGCCCCCACCCCTGGCCTAGCCTCGCATTGGAGTCGGGAAGGGGGGAAAGGGGAGGGCGGCGGTGATTGACAGCTGTGACCGCCAATCGCCGGGTCCTCTCGGGTACTGTAGGACCCGGCCTTTCACAATAAGAGACCCGAGACCCGAGACAAACTCCACCGGTTCCGACCCGGCCCCGGCGTCACTTCTTGTGAGTGGACCCAAACCCGAGCCGGGTCGGGTCGGAACCTCGGGTTTTCGGGTTGTCGGTTTTTTCCGAAGACCTCTACCGCAAAGTTAGCAGATGTGTGCTGTGCTCACTCGTGTCCTCCACTTCCATCTGGCAATGCCGCATGGTCTGTTCGCGCTCAGTCTTGTACTCAGCTAATTAAGTAACATTGACATGGATTTTTAAGTTGTGCAAACTGAATACACCTACATGTTGAGTTGAGGCAGAAATATCCGTTGAAAATCCATGCATTATTGAGTTACAACTTTTTTATTTATTTTCAGTTAGACAAACTTATTAAATTAAGTTATCAACTCATTATAATGTATAAACATAACAAACTTATTTTTTTATACAGAAAAAGCTGTTGATTTTGAGCTGTACCTACTAACTCCATGAATCATTTCTTAGAGTGTAGTGGCTCCCTGGAGCTTTTTCAAAAATTGGTCAAAATGGAAAAAGAATGAATTTTTTGGGTTCCATTTTTTTTTTCTGGGGGGGGGGACCTGACACAAACATTCTTATGCTGTAAAAATGTATGTAATAAATACCGAATTTCAGAATTGCCAAATAGCAGAATTGCGTCATAGCCTGCGACGCATCGTGCAGCACGGTGACAGGCGGGTGGCTGTTTAGTAAACAAACGGGGGTGTGTGAGAAGCCCAAAGTCAAAAAGAGAAAGATTGCTGATGAGAACAGAGGATTTAAGGAAGAATGGACAGAAACGTTTGCTTTCATTGCCAATGCTGAAGGATTGCCTGCATGTTTGATTTGCAATGAGAAGTAGTCAAATAACAAGAAGAGCAATTTGGAGCGACATTTCCAGCTAAAACATGCTAAATTTGCAGCCGAGCACCCAGTTGGGACTGAGAGAAAAGGTGCAATTGCAGTGCTTGTGGAGAAATTAGAGGACCGCAAAAACAGTTTGAAGAAGTGGATTGCATCTCCAAACTCTACTACTGCTGCAAGTTTTGTTGCAGCCCAGGAGATAATAAAGCGAGGGAAACCATTCATCGATGGCGAGTACATGAAGGATTCATTCATTCAAATATCAGAGTGCCTATTTTCGGACTTCAAAAACAAAACCGAGATAATCCAGAAAATGACATGCCTCTCTCCGCAAAGACAGTGAAGGAAAGGAACATTAAAATGGCAAACAACATCACCGATCGGCAAATCAAGGACATCAATTCAGCTCCAGCTTACTCAATTGCCTGCGATGAGTCGTGTGACGTGACCGATATCGAACAGACAGCTCTGTTATGTGAACTCTGATGGGCCGCAAGAAGAAATGATCGAATTAATACTGTATCACTGAAAGGCCAAACACGGGGGGAGGACATCTGTGAGGCTGTGCTGCAGTGTTTAAATGAGAAAGGAATAAACACTAACCACCTGATTTCAGTGGCTACAGACGGCGCACCGAGTATGAGAGGATCGCAAAAAGTTTTTTTTTTCTCGAATCCTCAAAATAAAATAAAAAATGACACCAAAAATCTGTATTTCTATTTCTTGTATTTCTATAATTTAATCAATGCAACAAAATAAAAACATCAATATTGTAATGGAAGCAGGGTGGATTTGTACTTTACTCAAATACTAGAATTCTTTGATACTTATTGCTCTTACTCGAATACATTTCCAAGGCAAAGATTTTTACTTTTACTCAAGTTAATTTCTGAGAAGGCTCATGAATACTCGTTACTTTTAGGTTTGCCTGTTTGTTTTTTTTCCCCCTAAAATACGATTGGCCACACGCAGTGTCGGTCAAAGAAGGAAACCTATCACAGTACACCTTCTCAACTGGGATTTACGTCAAAGCGGAAATACGTCATCCCCTACCCAAGCAGATCAAAACAAGACCGCGGTGGCAATGGCGACTGCCGAAGAAATCTCCGATGAATCCAAGTCTGAGCATGATGAGCTGGAGTTTTATGAGGCGGAGGAAGAAAACCCCATGGCCTTATCTTAAAGCTATGTTCGACTTTGTCGGAGTGAAAAAGGCCTGATGTGTGTGTGGGTGTGGTGTGTGGGTGTGTGTGGAAGGGGAGAAATTGTTTAATAAAATGTGAAAATGACATTATTGTCGTCTTTGATGATTCCATTCATTTTCTTTCCATTTTTATAGATTTTGGGCAAGGCTTGGTACAGTATAACAGAATGGTTCTACAGGCAAGCACATCAGTGCAGGAGTTTCAAAGAGTTTTCTCTGAACAAGAGATAGGCTACAAGGTAGTATATAAAATTGTAAAATGACTAATTCAGTCAGGTCCATTCTCGTCAAAGATTAAAAAAAAATAGGAAAATAGGAATTTACTCTTACTCTTACTTTTACTCTAAGTACATTTAAAAGCATTTACTCTTGAATACTTAAGTACATTTAAAAGCAAGTCTTACTCTTACTCAAGTAATGTATTGACTGGGCTACTCTTACTTGTAGCGGAGTAAATTTTGACCAAGAGTATCTGTACTCTTACTCAAGTACTGGGATCCAGTACTCTGTCCATCTCTGAATGGAAGTTAAACTTGAAGCACCAAGTATCGTACAGCAGCGTAGTCACGTGGTGCGTCATTCTCTCCAGGATGCGCTGCAGGGAAAATAAACATTTAATCATTAATTATTTTGTATTTGTACCCTACTTAGTCATTTTAATAGTAGACTTATATAGCTAATATACTGACAGGCTTATATAAGGCTCTTAATTTTTTGCGGCTCCAGACAGGTATGGTTTCTGTTTTTTTGGGCCAATATGGCTCTTTGAACATTTTGGGTTGCCGCCCATGATTTAAATCAATATTTTAAAGGATTGCTTTTGAAGTGATTTATAAATATGAGGCATTATTTATTATTTTAGACTATTATGGCAGTGGATCATTATCTTAATTTTATTTCTTTAACTACTCCAATGTGTAAATTAACGCAGAAAACTTTGATAACAACAACTTTGTAATTAGTTTTAACTCGTCTCGTCTCGTCTTCTCCCGCTTATCCGGGTCTGGGTCGCGGGTGCAGCAGCTTCAGAAGGGAAGCCCAGCACAGAACTCTCCCCAGCCACTTCAGCCAGCTCCTCCGGAGGAACCCCCAGGCGTTCCCAGGCCAGACGAGAGATATAAATCCTCCATCGTGTCCTAGGTCGTCCCCGAGGTCTCCTTCCGGTGGGACATGCCGAAACACCTTCCCAGGGAGGCGTCCGGGTAGTTTTAACTCCTTGACGCCTAATTTAATTTACAATTATAAAAAATTAATTATTTGTGTTTTGTGTTTTTTTTTTATTTAAATTAAACATTTTTATAAACATTAAGAATCTGATTTTTATTGAAATATAGAGGATTGTTGTTTTCCTTGTCTGGTCATTTTTTTATCAGTTTAACTTGCCTGAGTGGCTCAACTTAAGATGTTTAATTTTTAGTGTTATAGAAATTTGAGCAAACCTATAAACGAAAGAGTTTTAGGACTGTATAAAAATGAGGAATTTAACTATCAGAATGCGTTTAGGTTGGGTGAGTTTGTCATTGTTTTTCTTCTAAATTCTGCAATAAAATGACTTGAGCCATTGTACAGTAATAGCAAGGGTCATTGTGAACAGGAATCAAGTCAAAATTTGAGCAAACCTATAAAGGAAAGAGTTTTATGACTGTATAAAAATCAGTAATTGAACTATCAGAATGCGTTTAGGTCGGGTGCCTTTGTCATTGATTTTCTTCCTAATTCTGCAGTTAAATGACTTGAGCCCTTATCCACTATTAGTCAGGGTCACTGTAAATAGTAATCAAGGCAATATTTGAGTAAACCTATGAAGGAAAAAGTTTTATGAGTGTTAGAAAATGAGGAATTGAACTATAAGAACGCTTTTAGGTTGGGTGATTTTGTCATTGTTTTTCTTCAAAATTCTGCAGTAAATACAAAGCTATTGTCCACTATTAGTCAGGCTCACTGTGAACAAGAATTAAGTCAAAATCAAGGAAAGGGATTCATGACTGTCACTTTTTTTGTGTGTATACAGTAAAATGACTTAAAAATGATTTGCAGTGATAGAGAGGGATGTTGTGAATAAGAATCAAATCATAAATGGTGTTAACATAAAAGAAACCCGTTTTTACTGTCTGAATCATCATCCTCGGAACCCGTACCGTAAGTAAACACAACACGCGCACAAAAAATCCGACCGCGGCTGGCTTGACTCGCATTTTGCGAACGACGGCTCACTTGAGCCAGGTTTCTGTGCCATTCCGCTGCAGGGAGCTCGTATGGGTCTATGTGTTTAATGTCTGAGAGCTTCTCCAAATACCGCTGTTTTGCGGTAGGTGGAGCTTGCCCCTGCAAGGTCCATTTTCTTTCTCCTTAACTTTATCCATTGCTTTACTTTCTTACCTTTTATTACTTTTCTTGTATCTGTCCCCGCCGAAATAATAAACGCACGAAAATTAAAGAGTTCTAGAATGTTTCACCGCTCCTCCGTTCTGAAGGCGTTGCCCCATGGTTGCCCCTGTCAACCGATAGCGATCTCCTACCATCATGGCCTACCGGCTCAGACCCCGCCCAAATCAACCCAAATCGGCACTTGACTCCTCCCAAATCAAGGGGAGGGGCTCTGTACCATGACGACAACTCCTCATTCTCAATACGGGGATATGAATAACCGGGTTTCTCTGTGTTCCATGTAAACATCATATCCCGAATATGCTCAAAGCCGGGATAAGCCTCAAAATCGGGATACTAAAGACCATATAAAGTGTATAGTTACAGGAATTTACACTGTATCATTGTTTGTGCTACAGTGCACATGTCAGTGTTTTAACATTTTTATCTCTGAAAGGTGTACATCTCAATTCTTCCAGAGCAGGACTCACTCAGACAACAGACCCTCACACTGACATATAGGCTAACTACACAGCTCATGAACAACAAGAATTTTGTCTTTTTTTGTGTTAAGTGGGCCAAATCATTTATATTAAAAGTAAGCTAATGGAAATTACTGCTGTATTTATTCTTTTAACAAAACCATGTAACTTGCTATTATCCCGGGTTTTGGACATGTGTGACACTGGTGTGTGGCCACAACGTCTGACGTTGTTCACAATGGTCCACAATGTACTCAGGGAGGGTGTATGCCCAGACACATGAGAAATTAGAGGGAACATTGCCTCCGACCTCAATTCTGGCTCACAACATACACGATACACATCAAATTGTTCTTACCATGTATATTTATTAAAAACCAGACATGTCATATATACTGACAATGTGAGTCTGTTTACATACTTTTGATTTGAGGTCCGTTATGCTAGCAGCCCTTGCAGCTTCAGTATACTTCTCGTATTTAGCTTTCTGCAACGACTTAGATTGGAATCCTTCATGACAAATAGCGCCTCTAAACAGACTAGCACATAGGTTTGCTTTTAAATTCTGTGACCTGAAGACACAATTTTCTCGATTAAGTTTTCTTTCCTCCGTTCTTAGCCAGGACGCAACGTCTCTTTGTCACTGATGGAGATGACCGGTGGAAGCGTGTGCGAGGCGGTGTCTACACTGGCACCTGCAATTGTGTAATTACAACTGACAGTTTATAATTTTCGAAACTTAATCTAAGGGCCTCGTCAAGTG
>SRSE01000603.1:0-29222 GCA_005024645.1 Planiliza haematocheilus
TACGATGGCCCAAGACAGGTTGTCTGCCCTCACGACAATTTCAATCGAGCACGAGGTCCAACAGTCACTTGATATGGATGAAGTCATTAGTAGGTTTGCTGAGGCCAAAGTTCGAAAGTTCAAATTTGTTTGAGTAGTAAGGCGAGCGATGCATGGACACTCCAGACAGAGAGAAGCAGAAGAGGTTTACAAACAGAAGGAGAGAAGGAGAGAGGAGGACAGCACAGAGACAGGGACAAGAAATGAATGAGGTAATGATTTTGCATTGCATTTTAGTATGAGGCATGCTGGATAATTAATGTTTGATAATTACATTCACAAAAAAACAAATTACTGTGTGCATACTGGTATCAGAGGACAAAAAGGGGGAAGTGGAAGGGGGGGGGTGGAGGGCGCGGGCCGAGAGAGCGACCGAGGACACAGCCCCGAGGCAGGAAAGCCGGGTGCCCACACACACACACCCACACACCAGACACACCACCCACACAACCCACGCACCAGCACCCACCCACACACACACCCACACACCCACACACACACCCACACAACCACCCACACACCCACACACCAAGACACACACCCAGACACACACCCACGCACGCACGCACGCACCCACACCACCCACGCACGCACCCACACACACCCACGCACGCCCCACACACAAACCCACACACACACCCACACACCCACACACCCACACACACCCACCATCACACCCACACCACACACCCACACACCCACACACACACCCACAACCCACACACCCACACACACACCCACACACCCCCACACCACACACACCACACACACACGCACGCACCCACACACCCACACCCACACACCCACACAACATCCACACAGCAACCACCCACACACCCACACAACACCCAACACCAACACACACACCCACACACCACACACAGCAACCACACACACCCACACACTCACCCACACACACCCACACACCCACACACCCACTCACTCACCCACACACCCACCAACTCACCCACTCACCCACTCACTCACCCACTCACTCACCCACTCACTCACCCACACACCCACTCACTCCACCCACACACCCACCAACTCAACCCACTCACTCACCCACTCACTCACCCACCACACACACCCACCACACACACACACACACCACCACACACACACACACCCACTCACACACCACACCCACACACCCATACACACCCCACTCACTCACCCACCCACTCCCCACACACTCACTCACTCACCCACTCACCCACTCACTCACTCACTTGCTCCCACACATTTTCCATCTTATCCACATACATTATCTCTCTTTGACCCACACACACTCTCATAAACAGACACACACATCTTTAAAAAAATATATATTTTGCTTTTTGGAATACAATGGTGTGTTACATGATACTTATTTCTCACATTTTAAAAGATCCTAGTTAAAACTAAGGATTTTAGGGGCCCCGTAGCTAAATCCGCCTCGGGCCCCCAAATTGGTAAGTCCGCCACTGAGTCCAGCCATAGAGGGTCAAAAACCAGTCTGCTTCTTGTCCAATGTCCAGATAAATAGAGAGGGTTGTGTCAGGAAGGACATCTGATGTAAAACCTTTGTCTAATTAAACATGTGAATCACAAACATGACTTCCACACCAGATCAGTCAGGACTAGGGATGCAAATTATCGAGTAATTAATTAATCGATAGTTGTTTCATCTTATCGATCGATGATCGATTAATTGATAAGCGGCAATTTTTCTGAGAAGCTGAATTTCCCTCTGAATAGGTTCTATCTACTGTATACGTAAACATAAAATGCAATCTTCCTTACGATGCGCTGTCTCTTAGCAGCATAATAAAAATAAATAAAACATATTCTGAAAAGTAAATAAGGTGTCACATGTGGACTATTAGCAGCATTTATAATCCCCCTTAAAATTGGGAATGTGACAATATCACAATAACATTAGTAGACTAGGACTGGACAGTCGTAACTCTAGTTAATTTAAATATAGGCTGCCTGATGACAGATGTGTCTGTCTTCGTAAAACAAAACAAAAACATCCCTAGTGCTCCTCATTGTATTGGGTTTTATTTTATTTTTATTCTATTCTTATTTCACCTATTTAAGCTGTACTTTACTAGAGAGAAAAGTTATACTGGAGTCAAAATTCCTTGTATGTGTACATACTTGGCCATTAAAGCTGATTCTGATTCTGATCCTAATCCTCATTGCAGAGCTAGACCTATCTATTTTTGTTCAAGAATGTCATATCAACATGGTCAGCTAAGTCGTGTGTACGCAGCCTGTTAACAGTTAGGCCAGCTGCTGAAAATACACGCTCAGAAGTGACTGACGTCTGCTGACGTTGCCTGTCCGTCAACGACATTTATCGGCAGCATGTCTGTAGTAACCATGTATGTTACATATACACTGGGTAATGCCCTCTGCTTCTGTGGAATCACATACCCTTCGTCCCAACGCTGTGGTGGTGACTGTAGGCCACAGTTACTCATTGCGCGGCTCGTCATGCTATAACTGGCGGCTCGCATGGTTAGCTTACAGTAACACACGACCACTTGCCTTTAATTGCAATCCACTATTTACCGGCAATGCCAAAGGTGGCCATGTGGCATTGTTTACAAAACTTGACCGCAACGCACGGTTGCAGGCTGGCGACGTAAGCTCCGCTAGCTAGTAAAACACAAAACGGACCGGTTTTTAATAAAGCGACAGAAACGAGCTCATTAAAGTCAATCTGGTCTTAAATGAAAATGTATTGGCCGTGTTATTTATTTTTTGTGGGATGTCCAATTTGTATGTTGTCGTAAAAGTGGCTCGCCGTTTGATTTTGCACTGCCAATGTGGCTCTTGTGAAACAAATAGTGAGGATCACTGTTGTAGGCTAACCACTGTTTGTAGCATGGCTGAATGTGACATATTTAGGTGGTAATTTAACGAAGTTGTGGAGTGGTTATATTTTAAAATACTTCCACATATTGTGCATTTGGCGTCATTGTCGTCATTGACCAAATTAAAGTGGCTCCATACTGCACTCCGTTTTGCCCTCTTCATCTTGTCAGCGTACCGCTTCTCATTTGTCTGTTGTTGTTATCAGAGCCCCTTCGCTTGTGTTCCCACGTGTGCGTCAAGTACGCCTGGCGTCAAGCGCGCCCCCACGAGGACGAGCGGGGAATTACGGGTTCAAAATGCAATTAATTGCAATTAATTCATTTTAATCGAGTAATTTCTTATCGACAATTAATCGATAATCGATTAATTGCTTGCATCCCTAGTCAGGACCCAGGTTAACAACCACCACCATTGGTGCTGTTGACCTACAGGGTACTGGTGGAAACTGGGCTACTGTTGGTTGAAGAAGGAGAAGAGGAAGACAAGAGTTTAGGACTGAAAGTAGGAACTCTGAATGTTGGTACCATTACAGGTAAAAGCAGAGAGATGGAGTAGAGATGATCCTGAAGGAGGAGTTTATGAAGAATGTCCTCCAGGTGAAGAGATTGTCAGATAGGGTGATGAGTCTGAAGCTGGAAACTGAAGGTGTGATGCTGAACGTTGATGGAGGAAAGAAGGCAGGAATACAGGGAGATGCAGTGAGAGGTGAACATAGGTCAAACAGAAGGAGGACATGTATGAGAGGTTGGACAGTAAGGAAGGATATGTACCTGTTGATGAGGCAGACGGATAGAGATGGGAGGGATGTGCATCAGGTTAGAGTGATTAAAGATAGTGATGGAAATGTGTTGATGAGAGACAGGAGATGGAAGGAGTACTCTGAAGAACTGATGAATGAGGAAAACTAAAGAGATGGAGAGGAGAAAGACTAGTGAGGATGAAGTTAGGATGGCTTTGAAGAGGATGAAGAGTGGGAGGAGGTTGTCCTGATGACATACCTGTGGAGGTATGGAAGTGTCTAGGAAAGATGGAAGTGGAGTTTTTAACTGGTTTGATTAACAAGATGATGGAGAGTGAGAGGAAGCCTGAGGAATGGAGGAGGAGTGTTTTGGTGCAGATGATGAACTACAGAGGTATCAAGCTGATGAGCCATACAATGAAGATGTGGGGAAGAGTAGTGGAAGCTAGGCTAAGGGGAGATGTGAGCATTTGTGAGCAGCAGTATGGTTTGATGCTGGAAAAGAGCAGATGTAATATTTGCCTTGAGAATGCTGATGGAGAAGTAGAGAGAAGGGCAGAAGGAGCTGCATTGTGTCTTTATACATCTAGAGAAATGACTGAATGGTCCATCTTCAACATATCTCTGTCATCTCCTACAACCACATGTCCCATTAAGGTCACTCAGGTCTTCTGGTTGTCTCAAGAACCAAGGTTGAAGCTCAGGGGAGATGATTGTTTCTCAGCTGCAGCCTTCAAACTCTGGAACAGTTTATGAATGAAATGTTGTGTTATTGTGTAAATCTGTCTTCTCTACTCTCTGATATTCACTAACAGGTGAAGGACACTCTGCCAAAGGCCACAGATAGAAACTGCATGACCTGAATCCAGGTGATACTGCTGAGCACAGACACAGCTTTCAAAGGTTGCTGCTGTTAACACCATTCAGCCCTTTCTTTTTAACTTAACTCAGTTCATAGAGCACTTTGAAAACAAAACGAAACGAATTGCTGTACATAAGTCAGAGTAAGAACACATGGCAAACGATTAAATACAAGTACTAAAGTACTAAACCTAAACAGGGTCTCACGCTGGGTTAAAAGCCAAGGAATAAAAAAGTGTTTTAAGACAAGTTTTAAAAAAGGACAGTCAGCAGTCTTGTCTGATGTGCAGTGCTAGATGGTTGTATAGTTTGGGAGCAGCCACAGAAAAAGCTCTGTCCCCTCTGAGCTTAGACCTCAGTACCTCTAGGAGCAGCTGATCAGCTGACCTGAGACACAGAGCAGAAGTGTAAGGATGGAGAAGCTCAGAGAGGTAAGCTGGAGCCAGACCATTTAAAGATTTAAAGGCAAATAAAAGAATCTTAAAATGAACTCTAAAATACACAGGCAGACAGTGGAGGGAGGCCACAATGGGAGGGGTTCACAAAAACCACTGGGACCAAACCCCATCACTTCCGCTTTATTTTCATTCAAATTTAAAACGTTCAAGACCATCCTGGTTTTAATGTCTTCAAGACACAACAGGAGTGGTTTGAGTGAGAAGGCGTCCTCCTTTTTTGTGGCACATATATCTGACTATCATCAGCATAACAGTGAAAGGAGAAACCATACTCTCTAAAGATGCAGGGGCCCTTAAACTGAACCCTGTGGAACCCCATATGACAGCGGAGCAGAGCAGGACTCACAACCACAAAGGCTGACACACATAGTCCTGTCTGCTTGATAAGACCTGAGCCAATCCAGAGCATTACCACACGTGTCCACTAGGCGTCGTAACTGAGCCACTAAGATGTTACGGTCCACAGGGTCAAAGGCTACTGTCAGGTCCAGCAGCATGCACAACTTTCTCCAAGATATTTGAGATAAAAAGCAGCTTGGAGGTGGGTCTGAAATTGGCCAGCACACTGAGATCAAGGCCAGGTTTCTTAATCAGGGGTTGCATCACTGAATGTTTAAAACTAGTGGAACAACACGAGAGGACAGGCTGTTTTTAATAATGGCCAGAACTGACTGCCCTATACTTGGAAAGACCTCTTTAAAGACGTGAGGAGGGACAGCGTCAGGGAGATCCAGATGGCTTAATATGGGCAACCACATCTTCTAAGAACAACTGAGACAGCGATTCAAACTCATCAAACACAGCAGAGCAAAGAACAGGGTCAGAAGGGTCAGATGTAGGAGCTGAGATGAGAGACCTCACAGTAGCAACCTCATCAATAAAAAAGTTCAGGAAGCTATTGAACATTTCAGGGGATGTCTCAGTGCAAACAGGCTGTGGGGCATTAAGAACAGTGTCAGTGGTTTTAAATAACACACCTGGGTTGTGATGGTTGGACTCCGTTTTACCAAGTGTTCCCTTTTGGCCTCTTTAACAGTATTCTGGTAATGTCTCCAACAGTCCTTCAGGATCTGGAAAGAAACCTGCAGCTTGTCCTTCTTCCACTTGCGCTGAGCTCTGCACAGCTCTGCACTCCGCACTAGCTGCTCGAGTTCTGTCGTTAAATCAGGGCTCAGGTTTAGCTGGTCAAAAGTAAACGGGAACTGACCGGCAGTAAAAGAGTTAAAAGTCAGACGGCACTGAGCAAGAGCGCCAAGTGTAACTGCAGCACAAGAGAAGGTAGTTTCAGTGTCAAACACTACTGGCATATGATCAGAAATGACATTGTCACAGGTCTCCAGGTTAGAGACAGAAAGACCGTAAGAGAGAACAAGGTCTATGAATGAATGAATGAATGAATGAAACCTTTATTGATTCCTCAATGGGGAACTTACAATTGAGGGAAGAAAAACAAGAGGAGAGGGGAGAAGAAAATTAGCACCTCCCAGACTACTCTCCTCTGGGGGAGTACAGTGTGGGACCAGGAAAAACAATCTCAGCAACATAAGCACATATGAGCACACTTTACAACATAAGAATAAAAACAACTTGCAACAGGGGACGGGAGAAAGGGGGGTGACGGTGTTCCAGTGGAGACAGGCATCCCGGCCACAGCCAACTATGGCTCTGCACCAACCCTCCAGGTGGTCCACCTCCTTCCTGTAGTCGGACTCATCGTTGTTAATCGTGAGTCCAACCACAGCTGTATCGTCCACAAACTTCACAATCAACTCAGATGTAGGACTGAGCAGTCGTATGTGAGCAGGGTGAACAGAAGGAGGCTGAGCATACAGCCCTGGGGGATGATGGAGGAGGAGACATCGTGGATCCTCACAGACTGTGGCCTCTCTGTGAGGAAGTCCAGGTGGAGCTCAGTCCAAGCATTTAAAGTAAAGTAGATTTAACTCTAGGAGACAGAAGACGTCTCCGTCCTGAGTGGTATGATGGCTGCATGGTCCCATGGAGAGTAGTACCGTTTGACAGATGAACGTGGTTCCTTCAGGTTTTTGGCTCCTCAGGATGAACCAGACTTATGGAGGTCTACATATTTTATTGAGGTCTTGGATGATTTCTTTTGATTTTCACATGACGTGAATCAAAGATGCACTGAGTTTGAAGGTGTCCTTAAAGTACCTCTACAGGTAAACCTCCAGTAGATGATGTCAGTGAAGCAATCAGAAGCTTCAAGTCATGACATCATTCTCAAAACCATTTAAAAGACCATCAGCTGAGTGGATGTAAACTTCTGACCGACTGGAAATCTGTCACGGATAATTCTGAGTAAAGTAATCTGTAAACACTTGTTGAAAACATTACTTGTGTAAAACATAAAGTAGACGTTCTGACCAACTTTCTAAAACAATTTGTTTACATGAAGAGTAGTTAAAAAATCTGTTTTAATATTTCAACCAACGTTTATGTAAACTTCTGATTTCAACAGCAGGTCCTCTTCTTTTCAATTAGACTTGGCTTAATATGTTTAACAGTGGTGATGAGATGAAAATAACCTGCAGTCCTAACAGTGATTCAAACTGCTGCTAGCAGTCTGTTAAACAGGAGGAAGTGGAACTGAGAGAAGAGAAAATAGAGAAGAAAGAGGAGACGGAGAGATTCAGGGAGGAGCTGAGCTGTTACTGAACTATAGAAGAGAGAGAAACTTCCAGATTCAACAGAGTTCAAAACACAAACCAGAAACATTTCCTTTCTTCAACATGCTGTCGTTGGACTATTGGACGTTTTCTCTGTTTCTTTTCATTCTCACAGGTATGCTACACTATACAGGAAAATGATGTTAAATTAAAATGTTGAATGGATGTAAATGATGTATTGAAACATTTAGAACATGATATAACAGAGTTATCTCTTCCTTTAGGTGTCAGCCATGAAGAACTCACTCCAGACAACAATGAAGAGTCCAGTTTAGAAGGCACCACTGTTACTCTGTCTAAATACCCGAACTGTCACTTTATTTCTCTGGTATCGACAATATCCAGGAAAACCTCCAGAGTTCCTGATCTCTCATCTGGAGTCAGGAGAAAAAATTCAAAATCCAGTCAAGGGACTGAACGTAACTGTTAGAAAGGAGGAAACTAAAATGGATCTGGAGATCTCCTCTGCTGCAGTGACAGACTCTGCTGTGTACTACTGTGCTCTGAGGCCCACAGTGACAGGAAACACCAAAACTCTGAACAAAAACCTTTGGAGCAAAGACAACAGAATACTCCACAACATCCACTAGAGGGAGTCACACTCTGTTAAACCACTGATTTCTGACTCATTGGACTGATGACAAAGACAACAGAGAAATGAAGCAGTTCACATCTGAGACAGAGCTGCTGTTGAAGCACAGAAGAATTTGATTGGTTGACTTGAAGTCAAGTGTAAGTGGCCCCGCCCACTCCACATCATCAGCTCATCCAATGACATTATTTCTTCCTCATTCTACTCTGGTGGAAGAACATTGTTGATGTGCTGTCTGTCTGGCTTTAATAACTCCAAAGACATGTTGCTTTACCTCTTTTTGCTTCTATCTCACATTATAGGTGAGTTTAAGAACAGGGATTCAACTTTTGTTCAAGCTGCTGCATTAACCACATATACAGACTGCAGTTCACAACTCTTGTTTCTTTGCTCTGATAGAATGAAAATCATCTTTTCATCATCTTGTAAATTGAACTGACAGAGTTCTACACTTGATTTTCTTGTCAATGTCCACAGAGTAACACTGTACAGGAGACATTTTCCACTGTCTTCTCCTCTCAGCCTCATGGACAATGTTAGTCTAATGGCTTCATGTTCTCTACTTTTTCCAGGACTAACAGCTGGAGACACAATCTCTCCTGATGAAGATGAAGTCAGTGAAGAGAAGGACAACGTGTCACACTCTCATGCAATATCAGACAAGGGATCGTCACCTGAACTTTACTGGTACAGACATCATTCTGACCTTCAGGCTCCTCAGTTTATTCTCTGGAAAGGAGCTAATCAAGAAGTGGGATGACATCCTGATAACGCTATGAATCCCAAACAACAGCTTCATCAACTGAACTGACCATAACAGACCTAACCCTGGCAGACACAGCTCTCTACTGTGCTCTAGAAACACAGTGATACAAAGTGTAGAAGAGGCTGTACAAAAACCTGAACACAGATATGTGACTACTCTTCAAAGAGGAGGGAAGTGGTATTCAAACCACAGCTTCATATCAGATGGATTCTGATAATTCCTGTTTGATCAGAGTCACTGTGGTTCCAGCTGCTAATCAAACACTGTGGGAGGATTCACATGAGCAGCAAATCCACATCAATGACAAACCAACTGAAGGTTCAAACACTAAACACCATGGAGACTAAGAACAAACATAGAAATAAATGAATGTTGAACACAGAAATAATCTCAGCTCTTAAAAATAATTGATATTTTCAGCCAATATAATCCACAGCATTCAAAGCAGTCAAACAGTAAAAGAGGCTGATTTAGAATATGTATAACATAGTGATGACATGGATCATAGTCCATTAGAATCCTTATTTGGGACATTGAGCTGCTAGCTGTTAGCATGCGGCCGTACTACCTCCCGAGGGAGTTCTCGCAAGTTATCGCGATAACAACGTACATCCCTCCCTCTGCCGATGCTGCTGCAGCATGCGAGCTCCTACACACTGTTGTATCACAGCTCCAGACATCGCACCCCCAGGCCCTGCTACTGATCTCCGGGGACTTTAACCACGCCTCCCTGTCCTCCACTCTCCCCACATTCACCCAGTATGTTAAATGCAACACCAGAGACAATAGGACACTGGACTTGCTGTATGCAAACACCAAAGATGCATACAGCTCCTCCCCCCTCCCCCCACTGGGTCGTTCTGACCACAACCTGGTTCATCTGATCCCTGCCTACATACCCATGGTAAACAGACAGCCACCCACCAAGAGGTATGTGAGGAGATGGACTGAGGAGGCCAGTATGGCACTGAGGGACTGTTTGACACCACAGACTGGGATGTGCTCTGCAGGCCACACGGGGAAGACATCGACAGCCTGACAACCTGCATCACAGACTACATCAACTTCTGCGTGGGGAACACAGAACCTATGAAGAAGGTACGGTGCTTCTCCAACAACAAACCCTAGGTGACCCCGGAATTAAAAACCCTGCTGAAGGAGAAAAAGAGGGTTTTTAAGACTGGAAACAAAGAGGAGCTGAGGAGGGTCCAGAAGGAGCTGAAGAGGGAGATAAGGAGGGGCAAGGACAGCTACAGGAGGAAGCTGGAGGAGCGCCTCCAGGGGAACAACACCAGAGAGGTCTGGAGAGGCCTGAAAACCATCTCCGGACACTGGAAGGACAGTGGAAGGGGCCCAGAAGCGGGAGACCGTGAATGGGCAATGAACTGAACCTGTTCTTCAATAGGTTTGACTGTGCTCCTGCCTCCTCCCCGACCCCCCACAGCCCAGACCAAACAGCACCCATTAACCACCCCCTATCCCCAACCCCCCACAACATCTCCACCCCCGAGAAAATCTCTGAACTGTCACCAGCAACACACCTCCTCCCACCACACTCTGCTGGGGTGATCCATTCACCCAACCCCCACCCAACACAACAGGGCTTTCTTCACATCACCCCTCCAACTTCTCCATAACCACGGACCAGGTGAGGAGGGAGCTGAGGAGGATCAAACCAAGGAAGGCTACTGGCCCCGATGGCATCAGCTCCAGACTCCTCAAGGACTGTGCAGATCAGCTCCGTGGGATTTTTCTGCACATCTTCAACATGAGCATCAGTCTGGAGAGAGTTCTGCTCCTGTGGAAAACATCCTGTGTGGTTCCAGTTCCCAAGACTGCACGTCCCAGTGAGCCGAACCACTTCAGGCCAGTAGTCCTGACTTCTCATCTGATGAAGACCATGGAGAGGATCATCCTGGGCCACCTCCGTCATCTGGTGACTGACAACATGGACCCGATGCAGTTCACCTATCGTCCAGGCCTAGGTGTGGAAGACGCTGTCATCTACCTGCTGCACAGATGCTATTCCCACCTAGACGACACCGGTAGCACTGTGAGAGTCATGTTCTTTGACTTCTCCAGTGCTTTCAACACCATCCAACCATCACTGCTCATGGGGAAGCTGGAGGGAGCTGGAGTCAATAGTAGCCTGGCTGCATGGACCATCGACTACCTCTCCAACAGGCCTCAGTATGTGAGGCTTCATGACTGTGTGTCTGATGTGGTAGTCTGCAGCACGGGGGCGCCGCAGGGTACTGTGCTCTCTCCTTTCCTCTTCACCCTGTATACATCTGACTTCAGACACAACACGGACAGCTGCCACCTCCAGAAGTTCTCTGATGATACAGCCATTGTCGGGCGTGTATCTCAGGGAAACGATCTGGAGTACCTGGAGGTCATCGCCAACTTTGTGGACTGGTGTGCTCTGAACCACCTGCACATTAACGGCAGCAAGACGAAGGAGGTGGTGATTGACTTCAGTAGGAAACCACATCTGACTGCATCGGTGAACATCCAGGGCTTGGACATCGAGGTCATGGAGGATTACAAGTACCTGGGTGTTCACCTCAACAATCAATCAATCAATATTTATTTATATAGCACCTTCCAGCACCCAATGGTGCACAAGGTGCTTTCCAGGGTAAAAACAAGAATAAAAGCAATATTACAAAGAACAAATCAATATTACTAAAACATAATTAAGACTCAGCTGCACAGAAAAAAAAAAAGTGCTCAAAGTGCATTCGAGTGTAAAACAAGAATAAAAGCAGTACTACTAAGATAAAATTAAAATTAGGCCAGCATAAAAGACAAAACAGCAACAGTCCCCATTAGTGGCTACGTGTGGAATGCCAGCCTGAATAAGTGTGTTTTTAACTCTGACCTAAAAGTAGTGAGCTCGGTGGCAGACTGAATATGAGCTGGGAGAGCGTTCCACAGTCTAGGGCCTAATGCAGCAAAAGACCGCCCTCCCAAAGCCTTGTACTTGGACCTAGGGATGACCAATGTGGTGTGGTCTGCAGAGCGCAGATTCCTAGCTGGGGTGTACAGGGTTACGAGCTCACTGAGGTAGGCCGGGGCCAAGCCATGAATGGCTTTAAACACAAATAAAAGGACTTTGAAATCTACCCTGTACCGCACCGGGAGCCAGTGAAGGGAACAGAGGACTGGTGTGATGTGTGAGTGTTTGGAGGTGCCGGAGAGAAGGCGTGCTGCTGCATTCTGCACAAGTTGGAGCTTTTGGAGGAGAGAATGGTTAAGTCCAGCGTAAAGGGCATTGCAATAGTCAATCCGCGAGCTGATGAAGGCGTGAATAGCCTTTTCGAGGTCAGGTCGGGACAAGAATGGTTTGACCTTCGCAAGGAGTCTAAGATGGAAAAAACTCGCCTTTACAACTGCATTTATTTGTTTGTCATATTTTAGTCCATTGTCAAAAATAACACCCAGATTTCTCACCGAGGGAGCGAATTGAGGTGTTACAGGTTCAAAACAGGGTGAATATTGTGGTGAGTCGGGGCTGAAAAGGATATATTCAGTTTTCCCTTCATTTAAATGAAGGAAATTCAATAAACTGGACTGGACACACAACACGAACGCCCTGTACAAGAAGGGACAGAGTCGTCTCCACCTGCTCAGATGACTGAGGTCCTTTGGATTGTGCAGGACACTGCTAAGGACTTTCTTCTGCCATCCTGTATGCAGTGGTCTGCTGGAGCAGTGGAAGCTCAGAGAGGGACAGGAAGAGACTAAACAAGCTGGTCAGACGGGCCGTCTCTGTCCTGGACTGATCTCTGGACTCCATGGAGGAGGTGGGTGAGAGGAGGATGTTAGCCAAGCGGACATCAATCATGGACAACCCTCTCACCCACTGCATCAGACTGTCTCAGACCTCAGCAGCTCCTTCAGTGGCAGACTGCTGCATCCACGCTGCAAGAAGGAATGCTCCACAGGTCCTTCATTCCAGCTGCCCATCAGGCTGTTCAACACCAGCCTGAGTCAATAATAAACTGTACCTTTGCACAAATATATCTGCTTTCTGCACTGATTTTTTAGGTAACTATTCCCCTGTCTAAGTTGTCACTGTTCTTCTGTATATATATTTTTTGCCAAACTCCATGCTACTGTGACAAGGAAATTTCCCATACGTGGGATTAATAAACACATCTATCTTATCTTATCTTATTACTGGATGATGTTACTGCTACAAACCAACAGAAAGCCTCCAGAATAACAGAGGTTTATGTGTTGGAGCTTAAAGCTGTAAAATATATTCAGCTGTGGTTTTGGTCTTCATAACATCCAGTGATATGAGAGGAGGAACAGGTGGAGGGAGGAGCAACACTGTCAAAGAGCAGAACAGAAAAGGACTCCCACTGTCAGATCCATTCAATATCTAAAGCAGACATAACAGAGACTGTGTGGAAGATGCTGTCACTGCATCACTGTGTCATGTTTCCTTTGTTTCTGATCACACTAAAAGGTAGGTTAAAGCAGGAAGAATAAATGACTTTAAAGGATCTGTTTGCTACAAATGACTGGAACAGGAGCTCAGAGTTTAATATGGTCTTTAACAACATTTATCTTTCCTTTAGGAGTCAGCTGTCAACAACTCACTGCAGTCAAGACTGAAGAGTCCAGTTTAGAAGACAGCACAGTTACTCTGTCCTACACATACTCCAACAAAATAGCTAGTGGTGATGATTTCTTCTGGTATCGACAATATCCAGGAAAACCTCCAGAGTTCCTCATGTACATCTCAGGACTTAACAGGTCAAGATCATCAGAGTCTCTGGAATCAGACACAAGGTTCTCCACTAAACTGTCTGGAGAAAAAGATCTGGATCTGGAGATCTCCTCTGCTGCAGTGACAGACTCTGCTGTGTACTACTGTGCTCTGAGGCCCACAGTGACAGGAAACACCAAAACTCTGAACAAAAACCTTTGGAGCAAAGACAACAGAATACTCCACAACATCCACTAGAGGGAGTCACACTCTGTTAAACCACTGATTTCTGACTCATTGGACTGATGACAAAGACAACAGAGAAATGAAGCAGTTCACATCTGAGACAGAGCTGCTGTTGAAGCACAGAAGAATTTGATTGGTTGACTTGAAGTCAAGTGTAAGTGGCCCCGCCCACTCCACATCATCAGCTCATCCAATGACATTATTTCTTCCTCATTCTACTCTGGTGGAAGAACATTGTTGATGTGCTGTCTGTCTGGCTTTAATAACTCCAAAGACATGTTGCTTTACCTCTTTTTGCTTCTATCTCACATTATAGGTGAGTTTAAGAACAGGGATTCAACTTTTGTTCAAGCTGCTGCATTAACCACATATACAGACTGCAGTTCACAACTCTTCTTGTTTCTTTGCTCTGATAGAATGAAAATCATCTTTTCATCATCTTGTAAATTGAACTGACAGAGTTCTACACTTGATTTTCTTGTCAATGTCCACAGAGTAACACTGTACAGGAGACATTTTCCACTGTCTTCTCCTCTCAGCCTCATGGACAATGTTAGTCTAATGGCTTCATGTTCTCTACTTTTTCCAGGACTAACAGCTGGAGACACAATCTCTCCTGATGAAGATGAAGTCAGTGAAAGAGAAGGACAACGTGTCACACTCTCATGCAAATATCAGACAAGTGACAGTGTTGCTGTACTTTACTGGTACAGACATCATTCTGACCTTCAGGCTCCTCAGTTTATTCTCTGGAAAGGAGCTAAATCAAGAAGTGGGAGTGACTATATCCCTGATAATCGCTATGAATCCCAAACAACAGATTCATCAACTAAACTGATCATAACAGACCTAACCCTGGCAGACACAGCTCTCTACTACTGTGCTCTAGAAACACAGTGATACAAAGTGTAGAAGAGGCTGTACAAAAACCTGAACACAGATATGTGACTACTCTTCAAAGAGGAGGGAAGTGGTATTCAAACCACAGCTTCATATCAGATGGATTCTGATAATTCCTGTTTGATCAGAGTCACTGTGGTTCCAGCTGCTAATCAAACACTGTGGGAGGATTCACATGAGCAGCAAATCCACATCAATGACAAACCAACTGAAGGTTCAAACACTAAACACCATGGAGACTAAGAACAGACATAGAAATAAATGAATGTTGAAAACAGAGAAATAATCTCTGATGTTAAAAATAATTGATTTCAGCAATAATACTTTGTCCCTCATGGGCTTCACAGGTCTATCAGTCAAACTTCATTCCTAAATCAAGAGGAGTTGCAGTTATGATAAGAAATAGAAATATACCATTGATCCACTCCCAAACAATTTCAGACCACAGGGGCAGGTATGTAATAGTTAGTGGGACTCTCAACTCCATTCCTTATATTAGTATATTATATTATAATGCTTTGCCATATTTGTCAGATTCAAATGTAATTATTTTAATTATGTTCTAGATCCCGTTCTTGATCGACAGCACTCCCAGGCTAGTGTATTTAGAAACAGTGGCACACTCAACAATCTTATGCAGTCCTACAATTTGGTGGATATCTGGAGGCTTCTCCACCTCCACAAAGGATTTTTCTTATTTTTCTGCAGTACATGAATCCTATTCTAGGATTGATTTCTTCGTTGGATTCTAAGTTGCTGCAGTCAGTAGTTGACTGCACTTACCATAATATACTAATATCAGATCATGCCCCTGTCTCAAGCCTTGATTTAAACCATATGAGAGGTGAAGATAAGTGGCGCTTGAATAGTTCACTCTTAAAAGATGAAGAATTTTGTACCGATCTTTCTAAAAACAGAACTATATTTAAGCACCAATGACACAGGCGATGTGGACGATTCCACTCTGTGGGAGGCTATGAATGTTGTCCTTAGACGTCATATAATTTCATATGAAGATCAATGAATGTTTTGCAGATTTCTATGCTACTGTCTACCAGTCGCAGGGCGACCTAGATTTTCAAGCTTTTGATATATTTTTTGAGAATCTGGATTTACCTAAACTATCATTGGACTCGGTCAATATGCTAGATAAAGATATCAATCTGGATGAAATCACGCGGGTTATCTCTTCTTTAAATAAAGCTCGGGGCCCGGATTGTTTTAATGTAGAATTTTTCAAACAATTTGGCTCCAAGTTGTCACCCCTGCTCCTACGCATGTTCAACCATACGATAGTGACCTCGGGTCTGCCGCCCCACCTTATACCAAGCTAATATTTCACTAATCCCAAAGCCTGGCGAGACCTGGTATGCCTGGTAGACACATGTATTTCAGTCTACGCCGCCTTTTCAACATCTTATATGCCAAGCATACAGGAGAGGCGGTCGTTATCTCACTGGATGCTCAACGCGCGTTTGATCAAGTAGAGTGGCCCGATATGATGTCTGTGCTCAAAAAGTTGGATTTGGACCCTCCTTCATAAAATGGATTGAAATAATATATTCACGACCGTCTGCATCAGTTATCATCAATCAGAATATCTTCCGTCCATTTGCAGTTAATCCTTCCCATCATTATGTTTGGCTATAAACACTTCGCTTTATGCGGATGACATTCTCTTGTACATCTCCCGGCCGCAGGTTTCAATACCTCTTCTCTTGACCCTCATCAATAAGTTTGGCAGTGTCTCCGGATTCTCTATCAATTGGGAGAAAAGTGAACTTATGCCAGTCTCCACAGCAGTTAAGACGTATTTGCAATCCATTCCATTTAAGAAATCTTACAAAGCTTTTACATATTTAGGAGTGACTGTCACCAAAAATCGAAATGATCTCCTCCGATTAAACTGGCAAAGCAAAGTTGAGCAAGCCAAAACCAATATTGAGTTTTGGAAAACTCTTCCAGTATCCATGGTCGGTAAGATGAATGCAATCCAGATGATCGTATTACCCTGCTTTCTCCATCTTTTCCAGTCCATCATACTTCAAACAATTAGACTGGATCATTATACCTTTCATTTGGAACTATAAAACGGTTCGAATCTCTAAAACACACTTATCAAAACCAAAGGATAGGGGAGGTTTTGCTTTAACAAATTTTACGTTAGATTATTGGGCTGCACACTTATCAATTCTCGCATGGTGGAAGAAAGGCCCTAGTTCCGAGGCAGACTCCTGCCCTGCATGGTTGTGTACGGAACGAATGCTTTGAAAGAAAACCTCATTATCTGCTCTCCTTAACAGTCCCACTGCTGTTAAAAAGGAATGCTTTAATAACAGTAATGTAATTAGCAACACCATAAGAATTTGGAAACATATGAAACATTACATTGAGGCTCCAAACACCTACTTGGACACCCCAATATGTGAAAATCATTCTTTTCCCCCTGGTCTAACTGATAGTGTTTTTACACAGGCTCTATTACTCTAGAGAAAAACTGCACAGCTTCTTTCTGGATGTTTCACCTATATGCGATGGGTGTAAGTCCACGGCTAGTGACTTAACACATTCCTTTTGGTTATGCAGTAAATTGTATACATACTGGAACAGTATTTTTCATTGCTTCTCTACGGCTTACTGTAAATGTTGGGAGCCTGATCCACTTGTAGCCAATCTTGGGGCAACTACCCCTTTGTCTTCTGCCCAATATAAAAGAGAAAAAGGCTTATTTGTAACTGTAATTGCACAGAAGTTAATCCTCCAGGCATGGAGGTCGGACATTGCACCCACGTACAATCTGTGGTTGAGAGAAATGGGAAACATGCTTCACCTGGAGAGACTGAGACTTTATAATGAAGACCAGGGAGACACGTTTGACAAGATGTGGGACCCGGTACTGCAACTGCTTCAAAGAAAGGATTAATGTGTCAATCACTGTAGGACACCTTGCTGTGTGTATCTTCCATCTTATTTTTCACTTTGTACATTTTTCTTTTAATTTATTGTACATGACTGTGGCTACTGTGGTGGTTTTTACTATTTCTTTTCTATGATGTGCTGAACCTTTTTTTTTGTTAGTTTGAGGGTTGAGGTAGGATTCTTTTCCTTTATATGTCTACATAAAAAAATGATGAAGTCATTTCATATAATGTGAAATATAATGATATTTATAATGATAATAATGAAAGTGTAATGAGTCAACATGTTTTCAATTGTATGCCAAATAAACGTTATTAAAAAAACAAAAAACTATAACTATAGAAGAAATAACATGACTGAAAATTTGCATTAACAATAAATAATGAATTCTTGCTCAAAAAAATAAAAATAATAATTGATATTTTCAGCCAATATAATCCACAGCATTCAAAGCAGTCAAACAGTAAAAGAGGCTGATTTAGAATATGTATAACATAGTGATGACATGGATCATAGTCCATTAGATTCTTTATTTACTGGATGATGTTGCTGCTACAAACCAACAGAAAGCCTCCAGAATAACAGAGGTTTATGTGGTGGAGCTTAAAGCTGTAAAATATATTCAGCTGTGGTTTTGGTCTTCATAACATCCAGTGATATGAGGGAGGAACAGGTGGAGGGAGGAGCAACACTGTCAAAGAGCAGAACAGAAAAGGACTCCCACTGTCAGATCCATTCAATATCTAAAGCAGACATAACAGAGACTGTGTGGAAGATGCTGTCACTGCATCACTGTGTCATGTTTCCTTTGTTTCTGATCACACTAAAAGGTAGGTTAAAGCAGGAAGAATAAATGACTTTAAAGGATCTGTTTGCTACAAATGACTGGAACAGGAGCTCAGAGTTTAATATGGTCTTTAACAACATTTATCTTTCCTTTAGGAGTCAGCTGTCAACAACTCACTGCAGTCAAGACTGAAGAGTCCAGTTTAGAAGACAGCACAGTTACTCTGTCCTACACATACTCCAACAAAATAGATGGTAGTGATCATTTCTTCTGGTATCGACAATATCCAGGAAAACCTCCAGAGTTCCTGATCTCTCACTCTGCTTCAGGAACAGTAGTAAAAGTTGAAGACTCTAGACTGAAGATTCAAGTGGTGGAAAAGCAAATCACTATGAACATCCCCTCTGCTGCAGTGAGAGACTCTGCTGTGTACTACTGTGCTCTGAGGCCCACAGTGACAGGAAACACCAAAACTCTGAACAAAAACCTTTGGAGCAAAGACAACAGAATACTCCACAACATCCACTAGAGGGAGTCACACTCTGTTAAACTACTATGATTGGTTAGGACACAGCTGAGTCTGACAGAGGGTTCAGCTCCAGTCTCAGGACTGAGATCATCCCAACAGATCACTTCCATCTCAAAGTTCAGGCCTACTTGTGGTTCCTAGAGGTTCTAAAGTAGAATGTGAGGTAGAACCTTCAGCTATCAGGCTCCTCTCCTGTGGAACCAGCTCCCAGTTTGGATTCAGGAGGAAGACACCCTCTCTACTTTTAAAGTCAGGCATAAGACTTTCCTTTTATATCAAACTTATAATTAGAGCTGGAGTGAACCATCCCTTAGTTATGCTGCTATAGGCCTAGGCTGCTGGGGGACGATGCACTGAGGACGTCCTCTGCTGTCTCCTCTCTCATCCTCCACTTTCTTTTCTCGGTCACAGAGCTCTGGTCCTCCAACTTCTTATCTACTACTAGTCATGTAATTGTGTGCTATTACTGTATAGCATGTTAACTGTGTGTCCCTCTCTCCATCCCCCTCCCCTCTCCTTATTAAAGAGGTCGTACTGTAGCAAAACTGCCCACAAGGTAAAAAGCTTAGTTTTATGGCTGATGCTTGCAATCTTTCCCAAGTGATGACAAAACCCACTAGAATTTCTAACACTGCTGTGGGTGCTAAGAAGTCAAGTTGTATTGACCACATTTTCACTAATCTACTGAAACATTGCTCACAGGCTGATTCAGTGGCCGTGGGATGTAGTGACCATAATTTGATTGCCTTAACAAGAAAGCATAAAATCCCCAAATCTGGTGTTATGATTGTAAATCGCAGGTCATGGAGGAGAATTGATGCAGTCTCTTTTATGAATGATGTCAGCAATGTGCAGTGGTCTGATGTGAGTCAGGAAAATGATGCAAATACTGCTTTAAATATCTTTATGGATAAACTGATGAGGTTGGTTGACAAGCACGCGCCACTTAGGAAAAGATCTGTAAAGAATAGTAGTGCACCATGGATTGATGAGGAGCTGAGAGCACTAATGCTGGAAAGGGATAAAGTCAAAGCAGTCGCACAAAACTCAGGTCACACTGCTGATAGAATCTGCTATTGCAAGCTGAGGAATAAAGTCACCAAGCTAAATCACATTAAGAAAAAGATTTATTTTAAAGAGAGGATTCATACCTCTTCAAATGATACTAAAAAACTATGGAAGACCTTAAATGATATCATGTGCAGGAAGGCAAGGCAGTCTCAAAAGTATGTGGAATCAGACAGCCACTTTATCACCAACCAGCTGAGATAGACAATTATTTTAATGACTTCTTCACCAAAAAAGTAGATGACCTGAGATCTAAAATGCTATTACTTGATGGTGATCCAACACACAGTATTTCTAATGGTATTATGAGGGGGAAATCTTGCAGTTTTACATTTGATACAGTGAATCAAGAAACAGTTGAAAATCATCAATCTCTAATGATGCATCTCCAGGAAGTGATGATCTTGATGGAAAGATCTTAAAGATGGCAGCGAGACTACTCTGTGAACCTATATGTCATATTTTTAACAGATGTATACTTGGTGGTACCTGTCCAGAGTTATGGAAAGAATCTAAAATCATACCCTTGCCAAAACACACAAGGGCTGATTTTACCGGCTCTAATTGCAGGCCTATTAGTCTACTCCCTGCACTTTCTAAATATTTGAGAGAATCATTTTTAATCAATTTTAAATTATTTCAGTCAAAATGGTTTACTTTCAATTGCTCAGCATGCTTAATGACCAGGTCACTCCACAATACAGCATTAATACATATGACAGATTTGTGATCAACACACATGGATGCTGGAAAATTAGTCAGAGCTGTGCTTTTAGATTTCACAGCAGCTTTTGATCTTATTGACCATAGTATCTTGATTTCAAAGCTTGAAGTATGGTTTCTCACCCTTAGCGATTGCTTGGCTGAAAAGTTATCTCTCCAGTAGGAGACAGCGGGTATTTTTTAATGGAAGCTTTTCAAACAGAAAAACAGTATCGTGTGGTGTTCCACAGGGTAGCTGGATATTAAAAATATTGAGAACTGTGTCAGATATAAGAAGTCACTAAGGCATCATTTTCTTAAGTTGGTGTCAGGCACATAAGTCACAATGTGAGCTTCACTTTGTCTGTTTGTCATTATTGTTTTTAAATTAGATTGTTTTAATACAAATGAGATGTAATTTGTAATGTTGTAATGTTGATGACTGAATGTTTTAGTATTATTTTCTTGTTTTACTACAGGACCCCAGGGAGACTAGCGAGCCTGTTTTGGGGAAGCTAATGGGGATCCTACACTGAAAAGAATAACTCATCGGTTGAACTCAATTAAATTGTGGGCAGGATTTCCATCCAATACATATATGGAGGTTCAACTCAAACTAAGTGTATCCATGCAATATGATAAAAATGAGTTAGTCCAACTCATTTTTATCAAATGCAGCGAAAATAAAATAATTACATTAATTAAGTTAAATTGATTAACATTTGTCCAACTCAAATTAATATAATTAATTGGAAATTAAATAATTAGGCAAAATTATTTTTCATTTGACCTGCAATTAAGACACAAATCCTATGTGATGCATTTTTATTAAAAAGCATATAGTGTACCGTTTTTAAATGTTGGTACCCATCAATACACTTTTTTTCCTGAATAACTCTGCACATCGGAAACAGTTTAAAGAATTACTGCCTTGAGTAAATTACATTTTTTTTTTACTAAACCTGAAACAACCAAAAAATATCTTTTATCTTGAGACCCAATTTAAACTGCAGTTCAGCCTTCAATCCAGCCTACACAGAAATCTTCTATGACTAGAAGAAAGCAGGAAAGAAATCCCTGTAAATTGGGATACAGCAAAACTTGTCAAGTGCAGTATAGCTCTGTACGTCTTTCCTTTCAAGCAGCAGAGATGTTCTGTTCAAACAAGAACATGGTTATGTAAATCAGAATTCCCACATCCCGCAGCTCTCCATCTCCATCTCTTCGGATTGTGTAAATTCCCATGACTGTCATCGCAATGTCCCTCTCTGCCTCCTCAGCTGCAGAAGCCTAGCAAACAATATAAACACAGAACACTTAAGTAAAATAGCACACAACAAAACTTTATCCAAAATATAAATAGGCAGGCATTCTTAGGTCATCAACGGCAGTTTAAGAAGCAGATTAGATGCTCAGCTCATCAGTAGTTTATTACAATTGCTAACATCTAGGGATGTAGGATTATTGCCAAATTCAAACTGAAATTGTGCCATTAATCACCACTGACATAAAAATTGTCAACACACAAACGCATTTACTTACTTCACTCTCCTCGAACAGCGCAGGCCATCTGTTTTTGAACTCTCCTATCATTGGCCTGTGCTCACTGTGAACACTGATCGAACTGCAATACAGGAGACAAATATTTGAGTACAAGTGCTGGAATATGCACAAGTTCAGTAACAAGTCAAAATTACATTAGAGCAGTCACTAAGGAAAACAGCTAACATTAGAATGAATTACAAGTAATTTTTTGTAATGACACATTTCAAGGACTTTTCCAATAATTCCCATGTGCTCCTCATTGGCTATAGCTTGTTGCATGGCTAGAGTCCTCATAGACATGTACATAGACGCCTATGTCAACGTCTCCGCCATATTGGAAGAGGCAGCTCTGTGAACGTTATTAAGCGTCTTCTACAAAGTGCTGTAATCCCTCTCATTTACACATCCACACACTAACATATTCAGGAAACCGATACGAACCAAAAACAACGTCTGTAATATTCTGAATAGTTAATGTTACAGACGTCATTTTTGGTTCATATCGGTTTCCTGAATATGTTCGTGTGTGAATGTGTAAATGCTTATAGTACTTTGTAGAATACGTTTAAAAAAGTTCATTCCATTAATTCGTACTGGTTCGCGAGACAGAGCTGCTTCCTCCAATATGGCGGCGACGTTGACGTACGGTCAAGCGCTCAATCTATGGGCGTACTCCCAACAGGAGCAGTCATTAGCCTGATATCCGGGAATGTGGAGGAACGCGCGTAACTTTACCGTGTCTGCTTGTGTTAGTGTGTGCGTATCACGAGCCAGCGCCTGATTGGGGTGGTGGTTGTTTGCCCAAATCCCGAAACTATTACATGTGCGTAAATTTTTACATCTCCTGTTCTATACACCTTGCAGTCAAGGGGGTAATGGGATATTGTAAAATATATATATAATCCCTGGCCACGTTTCAGACAAGTAGGATTTAAACTGACAGAGATATTGATAATTGAAAAACAGGCTGTACCACGACGGTCGCTGAAAGTGCTTCGAGGGCTAATCTGGACGACCACACCTGCGGTTTAGCTAGCTAACGTTAGCCCGCCAAGTCCGGTTCACCGAAAAACGGGTAAAATTCGCCTCGCTTACCGGCTATTTCAGACATTTCAGATTGCAGGATACTTTCTAAAATATTACAAAAATCACATACTCACCAAGGAACAAACTTCGAGTAGTCAATGTCGCTCCTGTCCCGCTGCAGTCCGAAACGTAGTCGTGATGCAAGGCTGCGATGTTTGCGATGTCTCGCACATGCGCAGAAGGCGATCCCAAACGAAACCCAAATATTTTAAGTCAATGAATGTCATTGGAGAAATAATTAATAGATTTTATGGTACATCCATTAAATATACATGTATACCCTTCAAAATTGATTTATTTAAATAAAGCAAACAATATTTAAATGTGCCACATCAAAGAACGGCTTGAATCAGTTTTTTGAGTGTAATAAAGAATAAATAATGAATAAAGGTTCACAACAATCACAACCTTTTATATGTCTGGGAACAAAGTGAATCTGCACCAGGTGTAAAACAGGAAACAAGTCACCTGAAACTTCCAATGACGACTCCATCCAAGAGCAGTTCTACCAGGAAAGGAGAGCAGCACAAAGATGTGTTGAGTGTAAAGTTGTCAGTAGGGGGAATAACACAGGGCTGTGAATGAGTCCTGTCACTGTGATCAGGCTCCTCCTTCTAATCCACCAACTTAGTGTTGATGAAGACTCAACAGAGACATCACAGCCTTCTTTATACTTGCTGTAGCTCACAGTTACTCAACACTGCAGATATGAAGCCTCTGTTCATCTCAGTGCTGCTGGCTGCTCTGTGCCTTGGTATGAACACAGCTCTGTTTCTTTGATATCAATCCAACACTGACATGATTCTTTAACAGCACACTGATACTGTTTGTTGGTGTTTGACAGAATGCAGAACACAAAAAGACAACGTGCTGCAACCAGAAGGAGACGTGACTGCTGCTGAAGGAGAGACACTAACACTTGGCTGTCTATATAACAGCAGTATAAGTACTGGTAATTATCTACTGGTACAAACAGGATGGAAACAACAGCCCCAAGTTCATCCTGAATCGTTTAAACTGGATGATGGGAACACAGCAGATGAGTTCAAGGAGAGATTTTCATCCACACTGGATTCAACCAAGAGATCAGTTCCTCTGAAGATCCAGAAGCTTCATGTCTGACTCTGCTGTGTACTACTGTGCTCTGAGGCCCACAGTGACAGGAAACACCAAAACTCTGAACAAAAACCTTTGGAGCAAAGACAACAGAATACTCCACAACATCCACTAGAGGGAGTCATGCAGCAGTAAAACCAGTCTCTGTTCACTAGAGACCACTAGATTATATCTATAATAGTGTTGTTACACATGATTGTTCTGAAACCAGGCTCAGACCCAGTGTGTTTCCTCTTAGTGTTTTACTGGTGATACAAAGAACAGGGTGGAGGTGTGGATGTAATCAGACTACATCCATTTCTGTACTCATCCATCCTACAAGTAACAAATACATCAAGTAGTTTTTCAGCATCACTTTGAGACATGATGTTCCTTGTTTTGACATTGTTGAAGTTAAAGAAAGCAGTCCAGGGGCTTCATGTACAAAGGCTTGAGTGGATTTCCTTCTAAAACATGGCCCATGCTCAGGTCTAGAAGCACATTTCCTTTGTTCATCCCAATCAAGCCGTAATTGAGGCACATGTTGCACTGACTGTCAGACAGCGTTTCTTTGAAATGTCCAGGATGGGAGGAAGTGAAGTCCCAATGATTTTCTCCATTGTCCTCACCACCCTCTGCAGGGACTTCCAGTCAGAGGCACTACAGGCTACTTGAAGTTTCCTAACAGTAGAACAGGAGGCCAAGCTAATGCTATCCAGAGAAACTGTCTGATTAGATAGTGAATCTCTGACGTGTTTAGACACAAACACAATGACATCTGTTTAGTTTACAAGTAGAAAGTTACAAGATTTCCAATCCTTTATGATAGTTTCATCTGGATTCATAGATAAATATAGCTGGGTGTCATCTGCATAGCAAGAGATTAATGTAGTGTTTCCTCAGTTAATCACAGTAACATGTTGGAGTCTTAGTAAAATATTGTGATCAATGGATCAAATGCAGCTCTGAGATCAGCAGGTATCAAGCATCAGTTGATATAAATCAGGACCGTTACCCCAAACACCTAATGAGGCAACAGGTGTCCAACACCGAGGTCCTGATTAACTTTGTCTCCTTCATGTTCAGATATGCTCCACAAAAATACAGCCACATGTGTCCAACCTAAATCCTCTCACGAGCAGGTATGAAGACGTGTCCACCAGAGGCGATTGCTCTAAGACTACAGGGGAGGCTCAGCCTCCCCTAAAATATCTCTGGCAATTTTGTCAAATACTACAAATTTACATTACTACTCAAACTAAAATGTGCTAGAACATGATCGACTTCATGGCTACTTCTTATAATAACACAATCATTAATAAGTTTTATCCGTTCGTCTCTCGTGATTTTTTTCTCATATTGCTGTAATGGTACGGTCCGTTTAAAAACCCACTGAGGCTTCAATGGACTTTCAATGGAGCTTCAGAATGGGCCGATCTCAGGCAAAAAAGCTGGACGTTTATTGGATAAACGCTCCAAAATCGTCACTTCCAGGGAGGCCGGGCGTCTCTGGGAGTCAATGGGCAGTGGGATGTACCTGGACGCCGAGCTTCTCTATGATGATTGGATGAACTGTTAACGTGGCTGGAACTCGTCGTGATTGACAGCGCTTTAAGACTATAGAGAGTGAGGAGTTGTCGTCATGCTACAGCTTCTCCAAATACCGCTGTTGCTGTTTTATGTAAGCTTGTCCCTGTAAGGTCCATTTTCTTTCCCCTTAACTTTCTCCATTGCTTTACTTTCTTACTTTTCTTGTATCTGTCCCGCCGAAATAATAAACACGCAAAAATTAATGTTTCGTCGCTCCTCCGTTAAATTCTGAGGGCGTTGCCCCTGGCAACCGATAGCGTCTCCTATCATCGTGGCCGACCGGCTCAGACCCCGTCCAAATCAACCCAGATCGGCACGTGACAAGCTCGGATGAGTGGCGAAACATCTTCTCGAAAAATCTACAAGTCCAGTTGCCTTTTTTGAAACTTTTTGGATTACCATGACCTGGATGACTGAGAACCTTCACAGACATAAATTTAATGATGTAATAATTGGCCAATTTTACAAAACTGGGCTTCCCCTATTTGAAAGACCAGCAGCCGCACTGGTGTCCACCTCTACATACATGAATGGATGCTTACAGGTCAAGACTAAAGAAACTCTTCCACTGAAGATACACATGTGACCAACACAAAATGAAGCTCAGCCACAAACCAAAAGGATTACATCCAGGAAGTTACTACAACGACTAGAAGCAGAGTTACTGCCTTCCCCCAGCTAATAACATCCACAAGTGATCCACTTAGACTGGGCTGACTAGATGATGATGTACAGACACATTGAAGTCATTCACTACCACACTACCATACATCACATAGCTCATCCAGAAATACATCAACATGTTATGAACACAAACCCAAAACACAAAAAAAAGGGTTTTCTCTGGCTCCACCCACTGATGATGAAGTCAACCAATCAGATTGTTTGTGTGTGCAGAAGTCAAAGCACATTCATGTTGATGTTGAGGAGAAGGGCTGTGCAGCAGAGAGGCTGGTTCATTCTGCTGCAGTGGAAGAACATTGTTCATCTGCTGTCTGACTAACCCGACCTCTGACCCTAAGCCAACAACTAAAGACATGTTGCTTTACCTCTTTTTACTTTTCTCTCATATCATAGGTGAGTGTTAGAACACAGATGAAAATCTCTTTCAATATTCATGATCCAGAAAATCAGAGCAGATCATTTCTGTCATCATTTTGTTACCTTGTAAAAACACCTTCTATGGTTCAAACAATGATGAGTGAAAATCATGTTTAATCTCCATCTGTGTGTCTGACTCTCTGGCTAGGTAACTCTTTAAAGCTGCTGATTGTTCTCCTTCAATCAATCATCTTTATTGATTCATCTCTTCCTCTGCATGTTCTGTTCTTCCCCAGAGTGTAAAGGAGAGAAAGTGATCCAGCCACAAGGAGATGTCATTGCACTGAAGGAGACACTCTGACACTCAACTGTACTTTTGAGACCAGTGACAAACTATTATTTGTTCTGGTACAAACACAAGAAAATGGTTTTCCAAAATACATTTTGCGACGGATACGTTGGAGAGGAAAACGCTCAAGTTTCCCTAAAGACAGATTTGATGCTGAGCTCAAAGACAAATAGTTCCTCTGAAGATCCAGAAGCTTCATGTGTCAGACTCTGCTGTGTACTACTGTGCTCTGAGGCCCACAGTGACAGGAAACACCAAAACTCTGAACAAAAACCTTTGGAGCAAAGACAACAGAATACTCCACAACATCCACTAGAGGGAGTCACACTCTGTTAAACCACTGATTTCTGACTCATTGGACTGATGACAAAGACAACAGAGAAATGAAGCAGTTCACATCTGAGACAGAGCTGCTGTTGAAGCACAGAAGAATTTGATTGGTTGACTTGAAGTCAAGTGTAAGTGGCCCCGCCCACTCCACATCATCAGCTCATCCAATGACATTATTTCTTCCTCATTCTACTCTGGTGGAAGAACATTGTTGATGTGCTGTCTGTCTGGCTTTAATAACTCCAAAGACATGTTGCTTTACCTCTTTTTGCTTCTATCTCACATTATAGGTGAGTTTAAGAACAGGGATTCAACTTTTGTTCAAGCTGCTGCATTAACCACATATACAGACTGCAGTTCACAACTCTTCTTGTTTCTTTGCTCTGATAGAATGAAAATCATCTTTTCATCATCTTGTAAATTGAACTGACAGAGTTCTACACTTGATTTTCTTGTCAATGTCCACAGAGTAACACTGTACAGGAGACATTTTCCACTGTCTTCTCCTCTCAGCCTCATGGACAATGTTAGTCTAATGGCTTCATGTTCTCTACTTTTTCCAGGACTAACAGCTGGAGACACAATCTCTCTGATGAAGATGAAGTCAGTGAAAGAGAAGGACAACGTGTCACACTCTCATGCAACTATCAGACAAGTGCAATGAGTGCTTTACTTTACTGGTACAGACATCATTCTGACCTTCAGGCTCCTCAGTTTATTCTATGAAAGAGGAAAAGTGTGGCTCAGGTGAATACATTCCTGATAAACGCTATGAATCCCAAACAACAGCTTCATCAACTGAACTGATCATAACAGACCTAACCCTGGCAGACACAGCTCTCTACTACTGTGCTCTAGAAACACAGTGATACAAAGTGTAGAAGAGGCTGTACAAAAACCTGAACAGATATGTGACTACTCTTCAAAGAGGAGGGAAGTGGTATTCAAACCACAGCTTCATATCAGATGGATTCTGATAATTCCTGTTTGATCAGAGTCACTGTGGTTCCAGCTGCTAATCAAACACTGTGGGAGGATTCATGGTGGTTTTATCTCTGTGTGTCAGTTATCCTCATGTGAACTCAACCCTTTTGTGGTGTGCTGTTGTATTCATTACATTACTGGAGATAGACTAATAGTCACAATCCTTACAGGAATGAAATCAACCAACAATCAGGAAGATATAAGTTGCTGAATCAGTGAAAGTTGCCCCAATAGAAACTTGTCTAGAGGTGAATATTCTGCAGATTCCTGCTTCAATCTGATCAGACTGCAGAAAAGAATAAGAATAAGAATAAGAAT